>JACMZG010001911.1:64703819-64867231 GCA_018340805.1 Microvelia longipes
TTAAAATTCAACAGTAAATATTCTTTAATTAGCGACCAACATCAAAATGCACAACAGCAAAAACTGATTATAAAAAACTTATGATGACTCACAAAAACAGATAACACTGTTTCAAAATGTTATCTTCAAAACAGCTCAGCTAGAACTTAATTCAGATTTTAGTGTCAAGTTCAAGCACTCTAGCGTCACAAAGTAAGACTCACACACACACACGCACTTAGAAAGACGGCATGATGATGACCATTCCAGACGTCAATACTTTTCCTTGATACCTACAGGTGAAGAAAAATGAAAGGAATTAAATAAAAAAAAGATAGATTAAAAAAGTTCTAAACCTAACACGACCTATGCTATATGACTACCATAAATTTCGATATTATTAAATTCAGAATACTGATTTTTATAAGTTGTTGTAAGATTAGTAAAGTTAGTTTCATACTGCCCAGCTTAGCTTTTCTATTTTCACTCAAGAAATAAAATTTAATTATTTATTTCTGGAATTCAGAAATCACTAAAAGATTATTAAAAGATCATATTATTGACACGTTACGTGTCAACAGTTACGTAGTGAAGACTGTGACCAGCAAGAAGAAGAAATATGTTTTTTTGAGGTAGTACGTAATTGAGCATTTTATTGGACCGTTTTTAGAAGCCAATTCATTATTGTCTATGGCAGGTTATTGAGTACTTTCACTTTCCGAGGGACATAAGAATGTAAAAAACTCCTAGGACGTTAAAAGATATTCATATTTTGCCCATTACTGTAATTGTAGCGTTCGTTCAAAAAACAAATCTGTGTTTAACACATTCATTTGTTTTTCTGTTTTTGTTCGTAGACTATTTTTTTTTCGTTTTTAAAAGGTGTTCTAATTGACACTTTTGTGTGTTTATTTGTAAAGCTTTTACCTTGATAGTAAGTGTGAAGCTATTGGATGAATTTTCAATGGCGAAGATAATATGGAGTTAATTGGACGTATTGTTTTTTTTTTCTCAATTAAGAAGTTGCTAACCTCAAAAAAATAGTGTTATGCCATTTCCGGCTGAGAATGTCTCTTTATGTCTTAGCAATTTTTCGCCGACTCGCTTCGTCGTCGGTTAAATCTAATTGCCGTGACATAAAGACCACATTTCTCAGCCTGTATGGCATAAATAACTAATTTTTATGTTAAACTAGAGTAAGTTATTATTGCTTTGTAAAACTTATCAATGTTTATTTTAAAAGTACTGTACAATATGATAATTATAGGGGCATTTTAAATTAATTTACACAGTATAAATTATATTTAAGTTATAATACACTTGTAATGGTCCTTAATCAACGGTGGTTAATTTAATTAATAAACCCCCAAAACGAAAATTATAAACAATATAAAAGAAATAAAACATAAATAATAAGGAAATAAAATAAAAAAGTAAAATAAACATGGTATGAGTTGAGATAGAAGGCACGCGGGTGGCAGGGTGCCAGAAGCAACAAGCCATCTCGTATTAGAGCCCCTCCTCTAGAGTGTTTTTCTATATCATTTCACATTTGCCACTCACTAAGTCACTGTCCGAGAAAACCTTTCAAATATTATGTATATTCAACGATAATTTCAATAATAAACAACAATAGTAGTTATTAAAGCAGTTCTGTTTATATAAGATTATATAAAGACTATAATTAAATTTCAATAAAGGAATTTACATTTTTTATATTCTGGATTGGAACAATAAAGATAACTCATACAATATAACCTAATATATGACACGTATACTACATTTTATGTCTATTATTTATTTTAAATACAAAGTCAATTCACAGTTCGGTGTGTATTTATGAGGATAGGTGGGTATTGAATTTTTATTTATGAGTTGTAAAAGTTGGAATACCAATCTATTAATATTAGGGTTTCAGCTTCTTAAAGTAAATCAAGAGATATCGAGTGGAAATGATGATATTACCATTCTCGATAAATTGTTGTACGTAACTCAAGCTTACATTACCTCTTGTACGTACGTAACTAAAGCTTACAATACCTCTTATACGTACGTAACTCAAGCTTACCAATACCTCTTTATACGTACGTACTCAAGCTTACAATACCTCTTATACGTACGTAACTCAAGCTTACAATACCTCTTATACGCACCGTAAAACTCAAGTTACTTACCCTCTTATACGACGTAACTCAAGCTTACATTACTTTATACAACGTAACTCAAGTTACATTACCTTATACGCACGTAACTCAAGCCAACATTAATTCCACTTATTATGTGGATGTTATAATTTATTACCTACATTGTCTCGCTCGTTATTCTTTTCTTATATTTGCAAGCGAGGAATCGTAGTGCCAACGTTATTAACTAAAAATTGTTTAGACTTATACGTCTGAACCAATGGAAAGACGAATACTTCAAGAACAATTTGTCATAGTTATACTTTAAAACCCGTTAATTTAATACGTCATTTGTTTAGTTTAAGATCATTTTCATCTTAAAAGACATTTAGGAGAGATTAGTGTCAATTATCTGTCACATGATGACTTATTATATAGAATTTATAATTGGTTAATGTATTTGGTCATTTCTTTACAGGAAGGTTCAACTAAGTCAGAACAACTTAATACATCGATGACAAGATTGATGTCAGTGTTACGCTTTTAAGAATTCATTTTGATTTACTATACTTTGAGTTTTTTACCCAACCATTAGTTTAGCTTCTGGATACACAGATTAAGTACATTATTTCAAACCGAGTTTCGATTTATTTGATGAACTTGGAAATTAATATAAATGAACTTATTAAACAAAGTTTAGGCATGTTTTTACGAATCATTACTTGTTTTGACAGAGTAAAAACGGTCCAATAAAGTGCTCAATTACGAAATACCAAAAAAAAAAAAAAAATAAACTCAAGTGTGATGATTCTCAACCATATTTTTACGACTTAATTGAAATGTATTTGATTCTGATGATTATTTAGTCTTTTAGATGAAACTCGATATATACGGACTACATAATGACGTTTCTTATATTGAAATCATTAGAAGGACCTTTGTGTTTAAAGTGTGCACAAGTACTGTGTTAAAGACATAACATTGAATCGGTTTGCATTTGATAAAATAACATTACTAGGACCAGGAGCTCAGAGGAAGATGTCTCGTATTATGACTTGGAGATATTCAAGAGGAGAACCGACAGAATCAGAGATGAACCTGGTCAGACAAGTAAGTTACCCTAATTATATTTTCATCAAAATTACCTACAATTTTTTTTTGGTAAGGTAAATTTAATTTAAAATAATAAACTTATTTTTTGGTTATTTCGAAAAAGAGTATAAATTTATTATAATGTTTTGTATGCAAAGAGAATAAAAGATTTCTTTTTAAAGCTGTAAAAAAAGTATGCTTTAAAAAATAGCATCCCCTGAGGTGAATTGAAGTTGAATACAGAAGGGAAGGTGAAGAGTGATATAGGGGGTCTAAGTAGATGAATTATGGCCCTGTGGCCCCTGAATTTCTAAGTACTGAATTCCCCCAGCATCAAGCAATAAGGGCCAAGGAGATACTGGAATTTTAACCTTCTCTTGTACATAATACATTAGGAAAGCCTAGCAGTACTAAAACCTGGGAAACCTTTAAAGGCAATACCTATAATTCCTGTGAGAGCTCTGACTGTGAGGTGGTTCTATTGCAAACCTTAGGATACAGGATACTCTCATGTAATTCAAAGAGTAGCCTCTTAGTTAATCACAGCTAATTTCTTCGTTTTATACCTTTCCCGTGTCCTCTAATGGTAAATGTGTTAAATTTAGCGATTGCCCGTTACAAGAAAACAGAACTTAGTTTATGTAACAAGTGTCCTGTGCTTAACACAAGAACTCAATACTTGGATTAGGTAATTTATAAAGTTTACATTAGAAGAACACAATGCTTAAGTAATTTTAAATAGGTAATGTATAAAACAAGAACTCATGTTTAGTAATATAGCACATTACCAAAGATTCTCAATATTGTTCATTTAGCAAGTGCTCATTAAAAACCCATAATATTGCTAATTTAACACAGGTATATTTTAAAAAGACGTGAACTTAAAATCGTTTCACTGTAAAATAAAAAAAGAAATTAGAAACAATCTATAAATATATTCCGAATAGGTATTTGTCAAAAACGTTTAAACAGAGTCTCATAAGTGCAATATCAGAAAAATATGTGTCTTGTATTGGTAATATATATATTTAGGAACGCAGCAGCGTACCGCCCCGCCAAGTCAAGAAGAAAAGTAAAAACACCCCGCTTAGTCAGTAAAAAAAGTTTAAAACCTACTCAAGATGTCAGTGTATATCATACTGTACGCGACAAAGTAGGGTTTTTGAGGGTCTGAAGCGTGAGAACGGCTAGAGGTACATAAATAATATTATAATACCTTAAAAAAAATCATGCAAATCGGCTTAGCAGAAGTGGAGAAAAGGATGTTTGAAAATAGAATTTTTCACAACTTTTAATTCTTATTCTTCCTGCTCTTTTTGTTGACGCACCTACAGCCTAAACTACAGAACGGATTTTAACGTATGAGAACTTTTTGGATTCACCTTATGTTCGTGTGCATTCCTACCTCTTAAAATCTCAAATACGACATTCTTACTCTAAACGTGGAGCGAAAAACTAACCTGCAGCCTTAACTACTGAACACATTTTGATATGTGGTGACGTTTTGAATTTGTCTACCTGTGTGTAAAGGTACCTACCTGATAAAATCTCAAATTCGACATTCCTGGGCTAAACCCGGAGCTAGGAACTAAGCTAGCGAACACTACTTTTATATAAATTGACCCATCTGCACTCTTTACTTATGAATGGATTTCGGCGTTCATGGAGTTTTTGATTTTTTCTGATGCCTTTTAACATTTCTGATTCAATAAATTCCAAATTTATAAACCCTATGTTGTACGCGCCGCAGAAAACAAAGCTTGAGTAGTATATATATATATTATATATATATATATATATATATATATATATATATATATATATATATATATATATTATATATATATATATATATATATATATATATATTATATAATATATATATATATATATATATAATACTTGACACTCTTTATAGTTTCTCTACTACACGCATCATGTTTACTTCTGTTTTTACATAAAACAAGAGCCGTAAAAAAAGTCATGAAATCTTACCAAAAACCATTTATGTGGGAAATACTCCCGCCAAGTCTTTGGTCCAAAAAGTAGGGAAATCAATTTTTCTGTCTCGTCAAGTCATGTCCGTATTGGGTAGAGACGGTCATGGGCCTTTTAAAGTATAGTTGTTAGGTTGTCAATAGTTAAGGGCCTTATTTACATTAAGAGGCAATCATCAGCTTCTTCTCCTTGGTTCCGTACCAGAAAAGTTAATCACCTTTAGAGGTAGTGATGCAAAGGTATATAGGGTATAGTGCCTGATTATATCGTACCCTTATCGTTTATTCATTCATTTCTTTTGTATACTCCTGAATCTATGCAAGTAAGTAAAACTGCTGCAATTATGACAACTGCTAAAATATCTTATGAGTTATCTCCACGAACTCCTGAATTGTTTGGTATCTTAAAATATAGCAAAAGAAAATATAAAACTCCTAGCAACTTTACTTTGAAACGCTTATGACAGTCTCCACCCAATACGGACATGACTTGACGGGACGGAAAAGTTGTTTCTATACTTGTTTGGATCAAAGACTTGGTAGGGAATATTTTACCACATAAGTGGTTTTGGTAAAATATTGTTATTATGTGTGTGTAAGGGTTATAATATGTATGTATTTACGAGAGTTTGTTCCTAGATGCGTCCATCGGACATAATAACTTTAGAAAGCAATCACGGGTCCAAATTACTTAGAATTATTTAGAAAAATATTTTTTCTAAATTAAACCTAAATATGTAGATGGTATTATTGACTCTATAATGGTATCTAAATATTGACTCTGCAAAGAAATTCCATAATTCCCTATACCTCCAGAAGTTGGTAGAACAAGCTGACATATATTATACATGAACTACTATGTATGTTAAACTCACAATCAATGTTAAATATTAATATCAGTATTAGTTCAGAATTTATTCTTTCATATAATTGTAGGTAAACAAATGTGGGGTGTCGACTAACAATTTGTATATTAACCAATACTCTGGCAGCTAATAGCAAAACTAACTGCTTACTAAACTACTATTACCACAACTTGTCATGCTGATAATACACTAGCCATGTGGCCGTGGCCACGGGCCAGAGGTAGGACCTGGCCGAAACCCCAGGTCTCTTGTTAATAGCAGGAAAATCTTAAAACAATTAATATTTAGTCGCAACATTCGATCCTATAATTTGATATCAATCAACAAGATAAACAAAATTTCTTAAAAGTTGCCAATAGAATTTTGTGAAATTAATATCAGAATTAATTTTCACTGATAAGAAATTTTAAAACTTTAATAGAATTATAATTAATATGGAGTAAAAGCGAGGAGGTTCTAAGGACGGTTAATTTTCATCAAACCCTCCGCTGTGAAGCGGCTGTCGAGATCCAAAGGATAAACTTTACAAGCCTCCGTTCCTAATCTCATCTAATTTGATTCAGAGTTTATTTAAACAACAAACTCCTTCCCGGTTAGGTTATAAGAGATGGAAAGGTTATCAATCAAATTTAATTGCAAGTAAACCGCTTTTAATTGGTGTAAAGGGTTGCAAGCTTTTAAAAGTCATGTAATGAAGAAGAAGGGTCTAGCAAGTAATTTACTGGAGAAGTTGATTTATGATTAAATTTAAGAAATAAATTATTAAAATAAATAAGTCGAGTACGGAGTACCTGGCAACACTTCCTTATCACTTCAGATTCGCTTCGCTCGTCCTTAGAACATTAAAAATCTACCATTAATGATTAAGTACATCTTCTGTCTCGCTTTGCTCGTCCGCAGACTAGAGAGATTAGTTGTAATCCTATCGTTAACCTAACCATGGACCATTTAATAAACAATTGAAATAATGCTGATAATTTAATGAAACACAGCTGCTTTGGACTTTTATGGTGCCACAGCCGTACCGAATTTTACATCGGATGCCATTATTTTTCCGTGTTTAATACATTTTTGAAATTTATGCTGAATCCTTATTATCGAGACGGCACGACTAGAGCTAATTTTTGTATTAATATTCAATGTTTTATCTTAAACAGCTTGTGATTTATTGCTTGTAGCCATTTAAAACCTCCAAGAATGAAGATTTATAAGATTTAAACAAAATTTAGTTTGTCTATTTGTTACTTTGTTATGTGTTGTTTAGTACTAATATGCAGGCAATATAGAAGTTTAGCGCTAATACGCAGGCGCTATACAAGAAAAATGTTCTGGGAAATGTCCTAGGTACATTTAAACTCAGCTTTAAATGAGAACAAAAGAGTGTTTTTAGAGAGGTGCAAGTGGTTTTATACAGCGTTCTTTAAATGCATGCACATTTCCTTCGCAAATCAACAATTGCTTACAAGTCGAAGATTTATTGATAAGACTATAATATTAAACAGAAAAATAAAGGATATAAAGGATAGGGTTAAAACTGTTAGTTAGGCAGCGACACTAGACCTTTCCTAACTATCTAAAACTTAAGTTCTGTGTTAAATTTAACTCTCTATTATGAGCACAGCGGGAGTTATGCGTAACACACACTCGGACAATATGGAGAAAAACACTTAGAACATAAAAATAAAGTATAATTTTAGTACAATCAAAATTTCATATTTTTGGGTGGAGAATCCTGTTTACCTAGGCTAGTAGGAAAGGAAAAGTCAAAATAATAAAATTCATAAAAAAATATTAAATTAAATAAAGGAAAATTAATACAGTCAAATAAATAATAACTGCAAAGTTAAAAGTCTTCTTTTGTTCTTAAAATGCAAAATTAAAAAGAAAACTTAGGGACAATTAAAACAAACTAAAAATGAAATTTAAATAATAAATGTTAGTTAAACTACCACTAATAATTTGAATTTGCTCAAATGTAACCTTCTTTTAAAAAAAGTATTTTCTTTTAAAAATAATTAAAAAGTCTCATTAACTTAAAACAATGATATAAAAAACTTTTATAAAAAAAACAAATAATAAAAACAAAAAGAAAGACACCTGAGCTAATAGCAATTTAAAACCATTACTGTCAGTGCAAAAGCAAATCATAATTTTTCACTCCCTTCTTTTGAAAAATAAAGGCTAATTAATAACAAGAAAAGCGAAAAACTTGGTGGACAATTCGACTCAAATTTTATTTACCAAGTCGTTTCCCCGTATTTTCTTATTATTGTGTCAGAAAGAAGCCATCTTATGAAAAATAATTTGTTTAAATTATCAACTTTTGTATTCTTTTAACACTTTTGAAGTTTTCCCATCCTTTCTTTTTTATATTTCTATCTATTTTTTTTGTCCTTTCCATTTTAATTTATTCGCTGTTAACCAAAAGTTTTTTTTACCCTAATGATAAATCTAATTTTACCTTCTAAAGAGAAAAAAAGTGCTCCTTTTCCCCCTTTTGTTGAAGGAGAAAAGTCACACTTAATTCCTGATCTGAATCAGCAGGGAGAGAAGTAACTAGCGGGAGTAAAATAACTTTAGTTGCCATGGTAACTAATTTCCCGCCCTGCATTTCCTTAATGGCCAAGTTGGTTGCGTCTTTAGCTCTTATGATAAAGGGTACCAGTTCGGGACGAAGACTTTTAACATTTTTGTAATGTTTCATCCCCAATTATATAAGTATGTAATAAAAATAACCAATAAAAATAAATAAAATTAAATTAAAAAAGAAGTTTGTTTGGTAATATTTGGTATAGTTATTAAAATCCTTGATTAGAATAAATAAAAATCTAAAAATGCTGACATTACTGATTTGTAAGGTGACAATATAAGACAGAGATTTCTTATTTTTGTTATTAAAATCTCAATTATTTTATTTTGTTAGATTCGTTTTGAATTTTGATTGCTTTCTTAAAAAAGTAAATTAACAATCACTATAACACCGATCGAGGAGCTCTTCAATTTAACTGAGCAGTAACCTATAACATAAAGTATTCGTTGCCTAATAAGTAAAAAATTAACTTCAATAAAAGCTTTCTTATGCTTTATTAATTGTTATTATACAATTTTCTCCCTTCTGGAGGTAAAATCTTGAACTTACAACGGGAGACACAAGTCTCCCAAGCGGTACTTAATTTCCTCGACTTCGCCTCGTGAGTTAGCTGAATAGCTGATCTCACTAAATAAATTCTTCAGCAAGCCTTGGGATTTAAATAATATGGTTTCTTCGGCATGACCAGAGGCACCAACTTGACGGCATAGGGAGCAAGAACACGATAAGTTCATAACTATTACGAGACCCGTTTGAAGAAATAATAACTATTTTCGGTCTTCTATGTTTTCTTCTTATTTACTAATTTTATTTCATGTAGATTTAGCAAGTTAAAACATCAGAATAAAACAGAATGAAACATGAGACTTTTTATATCAAATAACAAGTCTATCACGATATTAATAAAAAAAAAGAAAAAAAAATTAAATGTTATCTTCAGATGTGTCTAGGGACGTTTGTCCTTCGACCTAGCGTTTCTTCAATGAGACTGCGATTTATTTAAAAATTGCTTTTAGAGATTTACGACAAATATAGTAAAAGAGAGGCTAAAGAATTATATAAATAGGAAAAATAACATTTTGAATAATGGATTTGAATATGAAGATGGGGTTTTTATTTTATCCCTGGAATTTAGTTGTTTTTTAAATCACCATATTAAATCCTTTAAAAGCTTAAATAAATATTACGCTAAATCTAACGCGTAGGCTGCTTTCACGCCTTCCGATATTATCTTGATATTTTTCTTTATATATATATACAGGGTGTACAAAATAAAACTCCCTTCCCGAAAGGAGGTGGTACTACAGCTAATTTCCAACAAAAAACTTCATATTAACTATAGTCCGATTTTCAACCGTTCTCCCACAAGGTCAAATTTTATGATTTTAAAAAACGCGTTGACTTAACTTCATAAAATGACCAATTGTGGCTAAACTATAACTGCTAGCTTCAAAATATTGGTTTCGTTGGAAAGCTGAGAAAATTTTCTATAAGACCACTCACTTGTATTTTCAAAAACAATTTAACATAACAGCCAAAAATTTGCATGAAATCAAAAATTAGTAAAATTTTATGATTTTCCAAAAATTTTGAAGTTACTTTGATGAGAAACTAGCAAACTTGAGAACCTCTTGGTTTCAGGAAAAACTACCTTGTTTACTCCTCTTTAAGTCAATACCCATATCATTATACGTTGATACGGTGATTTTTTCAGAAAAAGCAAAAATAGGCTCAAAAAACACGCTAAAAATGAATCTTACAGAAGTGATTTCTGTATAATAGTCCAAGAGCAGACGCAAAAAACGTGACCGTCTAGCCCAAAGGTTTAACCCACTAGATCGACTTATTCTGGCTCCTGATAATGAATCAGGTGGTCTGCCGTTTCAGATAAGGGAATTTTAGCCCGGGGCCTCTTTAAATCCGAAAATGACCGGTTCATTATAACGTGTTCCTATTGATTTTATCTAAAAAATTAAGGGTTGTTTTTTTAAAGTTTATTAAATTTGTGATAAATCCATTTTTTAACTATCAAAATCGTCCAGTAAAACCGGAGATACAATGTTGAAAGATTACCGAAAAAAACATCTAAAAAGCATACATTTTTGTCCAAAAACGCACAAATACCTTAAAATGTCATGTTTTTCCGTATTAACATGTTTAAGAATTAGGCAGACTTAAAAATCATGCATATTCTGTTAAACTGCAGGTAAATAGAGTAATATGTGATGACTTAATGACCGACATATAATGCTGAAAAAAGTGTATTTTTCTAAAATTCAAGTTTTAACCTATCTTTCAGCATTATATGTCGTTCAGTAAGTCATCACATATTAGAGCTGTGCTGACTTCTTTCTCTAGAACAACTCTAATTACCTGCAGTTTAACAGAATATGCATGATTTTTAAGTCTGCTGAATTCTTAAACATGTTAATATGGAAAAACATGACATTTTAAGGTTATTGGACAAAAATGTATGCTTTTTACATGTTTTTTGGTGATCTTTCAACATTTGTATCTCCGGTTTTACTGGACCGATTTTGATAGTTAAAAAATGGATTTATCACAAATTTAATAAACTTTAAAAAAACAACCCCTTAATTTTTTAGATAAAATCAATAGAAACACTGTTATTGGGCGAAAACAGAATTTGGGTCATTTTTCGGATTTTAAAGGGGCCGGGGCTAAATTTCCCTTATCTGAAACGGCAGACCACCTGATTCATTATCAGGGAGCCAGAATAAGTCGATCTAGTGGGTTAAACCTTTGGGGCTAGACGGTAACGTTTTTTGCGTCTGGCTCTTGGACTATTATACAGAATCACTTCTGTAAGATTCATTTTTAGCGTTTTTTTGAGCCTATTTTTGCTTTTTCTGAAAAATCACCGTATCAACGTATAATGATATGGTATTGACTTAAAGAGGAGTAAACAAGGTAGTTTTCCTGAACCAAGAGGTTCTCAAGTTTGCTAGTTTCTCATCAAAGTAACTTCAAAATTTTTGGAAATCATAAATTTTACTAATTTTTGATTTCATGCAAATTTTTGGCTGTTATGTTAAATTGTTTTTGAAAATACAAGTGAGTGGTCTTATAGAAAATTTTCTCAGCTTTCCAACGAAACCAATATTTTGAAGCTAGCAGTTATAGTTTAGCCACAATTGGTCATTTTATGAAGTTAAGTCAACGCGTTTTTTAAAATCATAAAATTTGACCTTGTGGGAAAACGGTTGAAAATCGGACTATAGTTAATATGAAGTTTTTTGTTGGAAATTAGCTGTAGTACCACCTCCTTTCGGGAAGGGAGTTTTATTTTGTACACCCTGTATATATCTGTATATATATATATATATATATATTATATATATATATATATATATTATATATATATATATATATATATATATATATATATATATATATATATATAGATACACACACACATAAGTATGCATATATATATATATATATATATATATAAATACATATATATCACATTTGTAAAAACCTTTCAGGAGGTCTTAAAGCACATGAAGCAGATAATTTTATTCTGATTTCGGGTTTTAGTTCAAACCGATTACTGCGGTATAAATTGATTAAAAATTGATATAGATTTGCATGACCAAAATATTCATGGTACTGCTCTCTCCTTTATAGAGGGGCAGAGGGGGTATATATTTTTAATGCAATAGTGATAACGAAATAAATTCGAATCAAGCAGTTGTTTTGTTGTTTATATTTCAACGTTAACGTCTGCCGTATATTATAACCTTAACTACCTTTGATCCAATAAAATATTCTAAAGTAAGAATCTAAATGCTCTCGTTGTCAGACGTACACTAAGACGAAACTGTCATATGGTGATATATTGACAAGCATCTGATAATCACGAAAAGGTTTAAACCAGAATAATTTTAGAATCAGGGAGCAATTGGTTTCCAATAAAAAAATCATTGATCATAATTGATTAGATATGCTTTAGTATAACCATTTTTAAATTTTAATTAATTAATTTATTTTTTTGCATTCTCCAATAAATAACTTAATGAATCCCATAAATATATTATTTTATATTTTATTATATTTTAATTACTTTATAAGCAAAGGCCTGACAGACATATGGTAGTATATTTCTGCATCCCGGGGGCATTTCAGCAAGAGCATTGTTAAGCCTAGGAGCTAGTAAGTATTACTAGCTGGCCACGTCTCAACTTTTGAAGATAATTTAAGACTTAAAACTAAATGGTAAGGTGAAAAATGCAGAAAAAGACAAAATAAAATTAAGTGTTTACTCGGCATAAAAAATAATAACAACCATAGGTAGATTTAAAAAAAAGGTTTATGAAAATTAAAAGTTATAAAAGGAAATGATATAATATGAACTGTCACTAGGAGTGTGCATTGGCAACTAACTAAATCACAAGCCTAGACAAGCTAGACAGGTGATCAAGGAAAGGGTAAGGAAAGATAAGATGAGATGGATTAGTAAAGGTTTAACTGCAGGGAAAAATAGAGAGAGATAGATATAATAATGGATAGTGAAAACAAAGGTTAGAAGATAATTAATTATAGAAAATAAAGTAAACATAAGGATAGATAGAGTAAGTATTAAAAATAAATAAACAATAAACTCTGACCCCCCAGATAATTTAAAAGAAATGATAATAATAAAGATTTTAAAAGATATGTATGTACTTCTATAAAATAATAAAGAAAATATTCTTAGACAAAATAAATTAAAATAAATATCTGAAAAAGATAGGTGAAATTTTTATACAAAGCCTAAACAAGCATGCAATAAAATGTTTGCTCATTGAACTGATTTCTGCTTTCCTACTTACCAGAGAACAATACTAGTATTGTCTTACTATTAAATAACAATAAAACGAAATGTTTTTTTAATTAAATTATTTTTAATTATTGAAAATTTTAATTACTCTTGATAATTATTACATTAACATTAATAAATTAATTTAAAATGTATTATGTAATAGCTTTATAAATAAATAATAATAAAATAACAGAAAATGTATTTTAATTCGATAAAAAAATGGATAATTATTTTTCTAATTAAGACTAGGTTTTCACTAATTAATCAAATTCAGTAATGACTTTATCACTTATTATTTTATCAAAATTATTTGATAATAATTAGTAATTAAAATTTATTGTAAAAATAAAATATAATTACGTCTGTGTACATTATTTTAAATACTAAACGATGGAAATTTTGTGATAAATAAAAATTGGTACCTGCTAAACCACTTTTAAGTTGGGTTGTGTCGTAAACTTTGTGTCGTTAAATTTACAGATTTATTTGGTGAGGATTTTTATTATAGTGTTTATTGTTTTTATGGCTTTATTTTAAGAAGGATTTGGTTATTAAAAGTGAAATTCTTAGCAAGCCGTAGTTTCAAAACATTCATGAAATCAATTACAAGTTAGAAATTTGATTTTAGTCATTGTTTTGGTTAAAATTCGTTAAGATTTACTAAAATTGTCTACTGTCGTAGGTCTGATAAAATTTAATTTTGTCATAAATCTGGTAAACGTTTGTTGTGTCAATGATCTACCAAAATTCCTGTGAGTCATAGATAGACCAGGTAAAGATTTGTTGTGCCATGGATCTAGTAAAATTTTGTTGTGTCATTGATCTCTAAACATTCTTTGTGTCGTAGATCTGGTAAAAAAATCGTCTTGAGTTATAGATCTTGTAAAAGTGTTTAATCCAAAGAAGAGCTAAACAAATAATATTTAAACTCAACTCTTCTGCCTCTTGTAGAGCATATTTCAAAAACGTATTTTCTCATAAAATTACCATGTTTACACAACCTTCTTGTTTCTGTTTATAATATTGATAACAATATCGAAAATAAAGATCACCATAATTACAACACCAGGAACAATAACATTTTACTTTCTTATAGAAGATAACATAAAACTTTTAAATCGCCCCAGATTCTTGCTGTAAGATTGTTTAACTGCTTGAGTCCTTATACTTAAAAACTTGAGATCATAAATTTTGTGAGAATAATAAGGGATCATTTGCTGCTATTAGGATTATATTCTATAGATGACTTTATTCAAAGTGTATTTCATTTAATATTGTTTGTCCATTTCTATTTTATATTGTACTTTATTTTAACTAGAAGGCTTTTCTTGGAGAAACAAATTAGTAGTTTTCTTTTTATTTATTTTTTGTAGATTCTATGACAGAATGTATAAATGAAAATATGAAAGGTGTTATAGATTTGGTAAATTTGTCTTTACGCTTTCAGGAAAGTACATTTTATGGCCTTATTGAAGACCATAAAAATATGGTATAAAATAAAAATACCATAATAATATTTCAAAATGGCTAAACACGGGAAAAATGATGGCAATAATGTGACATTAGACACGCGTGTAGTTCTGTTCAAGGACATACGTACTAATGTAGTCATTTATAGTTGTTATACTCTGAAGACGGTGGAAGCAAGTCCAAAGTGGTGAGTATTGAATCTGGCAAGGGAAACAAAAATGCAAAGGTACCCCTTATTCGATTGTTGTGTTAGGAATAGTGTGTGGTGGTTCAGTCATTAAAATTGAAACAATGCTTTAAACTACTAAACGCAATAAAATTTAAAGGTCACTTAAAAATAATGGTTTAGTCAAAACCGCCTTTAACTTAGGGTTTTAGAGTATCGAGTGTTTAGACCCTAAAAGAGCAACAAAACGCAATACTTATGGCCCCCGACAATACTGCCACCTGGTGGGACAATTTCGTTCTAACAAACTCCAGATTATATCAAGCGTATCATATAGACAAAAAGAAATTAAATGCATCGTATAAAATACGCGACAAAATTCAAAATGCTGTATATAATAAAAATTCGAATAAAATTTCTGCCTTCAAACAGAAATATTTATTATTTTATTTCCTATTAATAAATACATTACAATTTTATTTAATTCCGTATAATATGTGAGCTCTATTTTATAGTGTATTCTTTCTATTATTATTATTATTTAGATTATTTACATTCATATTCCGGTTTTTTAATAGTATAAATGAAGAACTGTTCTATAGATAATTTATTTGGTTTAATTCATTGCATCTAATGGAGAGAATAGACATTTTTATGTGTCATATAAAATATATTAATGTATAAAACACAAGTCTGCTTTGTTGTTTAGAACAATACAAGGGATTAAAGCATCTGAATAATGACTGTCACATAAAATATGCATCAAATTACATTTTATAATCGTAACTTTCTAAAAACTTGATAAATGTAACTGATAAATGTAATTGAATAAAACAAACGTAAATAATCAAAGTTATCGGCAAAACTAAAACTTTGAAATGTAACTAGATTATTGTTGGGGGCAAAATTCAATAGGAACATTAGTTAAAACAGTAAGAGAGACATAAACATTTTACCAGGACACCGACTCTGTTGTGACCAATCAAGCTACAAGTTCTGCATTGCAGAATAGAATAGGATTATTTTCATTCATTTATTTTCCACCTACGAATACATCTGTATATATAAATAAATTTTTGCTTTTTTTAGAAACAATGGAAGAATGGTTTTTTATCAATTGTTTACATGGATTCTTTATAATATGTTTGATATGTTTAATAATAATAATTGCAAAAGTGTTAGCTTAAAATTATTTTTATGTGTATTATATAAAGCTACATTCGAACAGCTAATATAATTAAATTAGATGAGCTTGAATAGTAACTAAATAAAAAAAAAAGATATGTCGATTTAATTATGATAATGGCATATTTATTATTAGTGAAGTCATCTAAATTTTTGCTGAAAATTTCAACATTTACCAAGAGAAGTAGGATATAATAGATCCTACTTCTCTTAGTAAATGTTGAAATACAGAGATTTAGGTTACAAATAACCACAAGAGGCTCTCTATAGACGTGCAAAGCATTTCAAAGTAATGCGACAGATTCAAAAGTTCCAGTGATAATATTTCAGTGGAGTTCGACAATTCAGTATTCTCATTATTTAAGACAATAATCCATTTAACCCTTAGTAACTGGTATAAGTAAAATGGACGTGGTGTTTTTCTGATAGTAAAAAAAAACTCTAAACTTGGATCCGATAGCTTGTGTTCTGATGTTTTTTAAATAATTTAAAATAAATAAATTGATAAATCGGTATTCCGTTTTTAAACTTTAAAATGCCCTAATTGTGTGTGGACATCAGGTAAGCTTGCCTGCCTGGTAATCGTCTGTATCGGAATCAACCATTATAATAATAATAATAATAATACCCGTTTAGAGCCTTGCGGCCCATCAGGAATGACCCCTGCGGGAACCACCTCTAGTGGTTGTGGCAACCGTTACGCTCAAAGTGTAATCTAAAGTTGCCAATAAGTTATTTGAACAATAATCTTGTATTAACTGAGAGCGTAACCTGGGATGCGAACCCCAGAACTCCGTGGTGTCAAAGGTCAGTTAATTAACTGACGCCTTAACGACCTCGACCACGGAGGCGGCTCAATCAACCATTAAAAAAATGATAATAACATTACGATAATAATGTTGTTTGTAATTATCAAGTTTTTTGTTCTACAGTACAAGTATTTGAAAAACTATTTTAAGTGTTTATAAACTTAGAACACCAAATTCAGGTTTAAAATGAGTTTAAACAGATAATGGTTTTAAAATAAAAGTTTAGCTAAATCAATAATTTTTGCTTCAACAAAATACTTTTCTCACTTTTGTTACAAAAAAGAAAATAAGTTTTTCAGAAACAAAAGTACCAAAAATAAGTTAAAGCAGTCCAACAAAAACGTCCTGTTCAACCATGGGTTGAAAAGGAATTTAAAACAGGAAGGATAAACTGTTGATTTTTTTTAAACAAAATAATTCGTTTTGAAACTTTATTTTCTCGAAATGGTAGCAGAGCGAGAGGTAACAAAAAGTTAAAAATACTTTTCTTAAAAAAAGTTAAGACAAAAGTTTAATATTTTTTACCTTAAGTATTTTTTTCTTTTTTTTTTTTTTGGTGGATTATAATAATTTACAATAATTATGATTTATTATTATAATAATAATTTATAATTTGATGCCTTGGTATAATAATAAAACTAATTAAAATTTATATAGGCAATTTTGCCATGAAATTATGACGTTTTTTTTCTTGGTAACAACAGCAAAGTTTATTTTAATTTATGTAATATTATACGAATGTTATGCTATAGGAAGGAGAAAGTCAGCGAGTTTAATTTTAAACATTAGCTCACAACTTGAAGCATGTGCTTGTGTTAAGTAATTTTTTATGAGGTTATCCAATCTTAGGACTTGAACTACGAAGTTGCAAATGATTCGATTTAGGCTTTTGTTCTTTATTGTGTTCACAAGGAAACAGCACATGCGTCTATGTAAACCTACTTACGTTCATAATCCATTATTGACCATTTTATGTATAGTTTTGGAGCTGAAACATGGACATTTAATCTAAAAGGGCTTCATGTTTGGCAATTGAAATCCATTTACGTTCGGTTATAAGAAATAGAAAATAAAAAATATTTTAGAATTCCTATGTAAATTCCAATTTTGGTAAATACCAAAATAGACTTTGCCAAAGTTATCAAATATAATAAAAGAACACAGTTGCGTTTGATCGTAACTTTTACCGCATAAAAGCATTTGAAATACTTTAATTACTTTGTAATTACTCTATCAGGTACAAGGCTTTGGTCTCCTAAAATGTTTGCGGACTGCTATTATGCATTCTTCATTGACATATTGTAAGATTTACTCCTCAAACTGTACATCAGTAAACAAACTAATACATTGAACCCAACAATGTATGAAAGAATGTGGCATTGTTTAAATTTAAGATTACATTATTTTAGACTTGAGTCTCAACAATTTGTTTACTAGAACAACTTTTTAGTGTTGTTTATTTTTATTTTAACTCATTTATTTATTATTCTTTACAGTTAATTTATATTTATATTCTACGCTATCAACTATGAATCTTTTTCTTTGAGCTAAATAGTAATTTACGGTGTATAATTGTTTTATGGAGGAAAATGTTAGGGTGTAAAAAAAATAATTCAAAGAATAAGAAAAAATTACATAAATATTTTTAATTAAAATATCATATTTTTAACTAGTTTCTTTATTGGTTTATGGATGCAATAATTATGTTGAGGGAACTGTAAATGTGCTTCATACAGTCATAAGTTACTACACTTAGGGTGTTCTTTGCCTTTTATTATTAAAACAATTGATGTGTTTGTATGTAAAAATATTAAATTATTTTAAGGTCGTATGTGTTTGAGGAATTTTAGTTACTAGAGGGGAGGGGGGGCTGCATAATTTGATGAAAATTAATTAAATTAATAAAAAATGTATTACCTAATTTGTACTATTTCATAGAGAAGGCGAATCATAGTAATAAAAATGATTTATCTATCACTTCTTCATGCAATGTCCACGTTTCAGAACCTAAAGATCCATAAAATCGAACCAATTGGTGTCTGTGTGTGTGGATGTTAGAGTCATTATATTGCAAACACAGTACAGATCAAACACTTCAAATAAATAATATACGACATAGTCCAAATAATATAAAAGTGGTTAAACTGATAACATTTTGGGAGAAAATCTACATTGTGTCTCAAAAAAACAAATGATATGAAAAATCAATAGATTTCGAAACCAAAAAAAAAGTTAAGAACGATTCTTAGAGTTATTTTGAGCATAAAAGGACCTAAACCACACTTGTGGCAGGCGTAGTTCAAGCGATTTCAAAAATTAAAAATCGGGTCCTGAAATAAGCCGCGTTTGTATTAAGTTTTAACAAGAAGGATTAAGAAGACAAGGAAGTTTAGTCCCGTACTTGGCAGTTTGTTAGCGAATTGTCTTTGTAAAAATTCGCTAATGTATTAGGTGGCGTGTTTCATAATCTAATAAATTATTTTAAACAGTATAACTTTATAACATTTAAATTTACCTTATTTAAATTTGATAAAACCATTTTACCTCATACAATTATTTAACATTATCAGACTAATTTTGTTTAACATTCAAACTGCGTAGTTGAGAACTGAAAACTTTTTTTTATTATAACTTTCTAAGTCCTCGTTGTGAAAATGGTCTCCAATAAGGCGAAGGTAAAATTGACTGGGAGTTTGCTCAACTTGTATAATAAATCACGAGGTCTACAAAGCCTCGAGTGTAGATGTAGCTACAAAGCCTTGAGTGTAGATGTATCTACAAAGTATCTACAATTAGTTGGTAAACAAGTTTTGCATTTATTGTTGTATAAAGTTTTCTATATAACGAGATGTTTTCTAAAGTTTATAATTTATTACTTATGTAAAAAGATTTTAATTAGTGGTTTTGTATTATTTATAGAGGTATTTTTTTAACGTAATCCTTAAGTTTAAAATGGCCGAGAGTACTACGGCGATTTACTTAACATTTAAAAAGCAATGCCTCCGACATAGAGGTTCGAGTCCCAGCCAGGACGATATTCTGTCCAACATATATTATTCCGATTTAGTGTTTTAACCCCGCAAGGGTCTAAGGGTGTTAGTTACTTAGACCCTAAATAAATGTATTACTTACAAGGTTTCAACAAGTGGTTCCCCTTTTTCCCTACAACCTTATTGAATTAAACCGTAATGCTTAGTAATAGAGCACTCTAAGTGCTAAAGTTAACAACACTGACTGATGATGAGACAGGTTACTGCACTCTAGTTTTCTAAACGTAGACCAAATCAAGCTGTGTTTTTTAAAACTTTTACAAATTAATTTTAAATCATTACTAATAATTTTATTTAAATTTGTATTACTAGTAATGCGTTGCACCAAGAAATCACGTCAGAGTGTTATAAAAATTGATCTAATTAGCTATTGGCCGTAATTTTTAAATGATCTGTTATTCTGGTTATTTTAAGCAAGATTTATATATTTTATTGTTCTCCTCTGTAAGAGCTTACCAAAGTTTTACCCCTTCTTTTCAAATGGTCCGCCATTTTAAATAAATTGTCACACTGTAACCAAAAACTATAGCTCTGAAGAATAATTATTACTACTGGTTTCATTCAAATCGATTAATTGTTATTGTGACGCGTACAAACTTACAAACATACACGAACAAGCTTAAAAAATATAAAAATGAAACAACACGCTGTCGTTTGTTCAATTAAGAATAGTTTAATATATTGTAACTGAATCATGGTCACTTATTTCTAATTTGAAACATTACTAACTAATCGCTTAATAAATTCTCGTTCGATTTCAATCGATTAATACGCGATGTCTCCTTCGATAAGGTCGTTCAGTGAGAGATCTAAGCTTGTGCGAATCGACTAGCCAAAAACGAACCGAGGTATATGCAAAAATTAGGATCCTACAAAGGAGTTTTAAGAGCAGGAAAGCCTTTCTTGCGACAAGGCAATGGGAGTAAGTTGTGTTAACTTATAAAGTATGTCTCATCTGCTCTGTGGTGTAGACACATAATACCACACTTGCTGTCATCGTGTTAAGAAAGTTATTTCTAATACTGAGAATGGCAGTCCACAGACCCGGTCACTTGCTGATTTGCTGGTCATTTATCACTTCTCTCTCCGCAATGCTGTTCCTCCACGATTTACATATTTTCATAGCTTTAATTCTTGAGCAGTTTAGAGATAAGCATAATTCAATTTGATAATAATAATAATAATAATAATAATAATAATAATAATAATATTTATTTCCATCAATAAAAAATACAGATAAATACATTAATATTCATTATGCTAATTTCTATGCTAATTTCTATTCTAATAATAAGACTATTTTTTGATTTTATGATTCAAGAAGAAAAAAAAACTATATAAGGCAAAAAATAATCTTATTTTATAATACACTAGTATACATCATTTTACTTATTGATGAGAGCCCTCAGTAAGTGTTTTAGAAACACCTAGAGCGAGGGCTCCGTCTCTAGTATTCTTTAGATATTACATTTCATTTATTTGTATAAAATATTTAAAAAATATTTTATAGTGTTTTATTTTATGTTTATGTAAACATTTATTCTAAAGTGTTTTAGAATAAATAAAAAAACCTCTTTCCTAAAAGTAAAAAAAAAATAAATAAATAAATAAAAAAAACTTGCATACATACATTCATACATACATACATACATTCATATTTTTTTTTATTTTTAAGTTAATTTAATTAAATGTTCTTTACATTTATAATCAAATACATATACATATTAATATGGATAAAATACATAATAAATCGCTGTCAAGTGAGTAAATTGAGTACTATTGAGGTACTGATCTAAAAGATATTGGGTTATTTGTTTTTTAAAGCAATACAGAGATGAAATTTGTTGTAAAGTATTTGGTAGCTGATTGTAGTACGTTGGTCCCAGGTAAATTGCATGTTTCTGTTTTTTGTTTGTTTTACATTGTGGAGTTTGTACGTAGTTTGTGTGTTGTGATCTAGTGTCGTGTGTATGTTGTAGTTTATCTTTGTTATCTTGTAAATAGTATTTTTTATTAGTACAGATTTTTAAATAATTGCTCAACAGGTAGCACTTTAAAAACTATTAAATATGTCTTTAGATGGAATCTTTTTTGCTTTTTGAGCGCTATTTTAAGAGTGGCTTTCTGCGCTGTTTTCAACCGTTTTTAATAGAGGTTCGATGCACTTCCCCAAGCTAGAATGCAATAATTTATCACTGACTCAGTGAGTGCGTGATACATAGCTTTTAGTATCGGTTTACTTGCGAAGTCCCTTACTTTAATAAATGCGTACATGGTTTTGCGTATTCTTTTTACTACTTCATTGATATGTTCTTTCCAGTTTAAGTTGTTGTCTATGATGATTCCTAAATATTTAATTTTTGTAACTCGTTCTATGTCAGTGCAAGTGCAGTCAGTATTTAAGTATGAGTTAGTGTTTTGTGAGTGTGAACATGGTGGGTGGTGAAGTTTTAGTTTTAAGTGTGTTGGTGGTTGACCACGCTTATCTAAAGAAAAACACATGTACTTAGTTTTGCTAAGGTTCATCGTGAGGATATTATCTTCAAACCAAGATTTTACTTGAGCAACACCCTGTGTAGTTTTCGTAAAAACCTGGTTCCAGTTAAAGCCTCTGAAATATAAAAGTGTGTCATCTACAAAGGAAATGACTTCCATGTAAGCATTGTTTAAGTACAGTAAGTTGTTTATATAAATTAAAAAAAGCCATGGTGAAATTACCGTGCCCTGTTGGGTTCCAAACTTAAGTTTTTCGGGCGAACTTAACTTGTTTTCTAGTTTAGTTTGTTTGATAAACATGAATTATTTATGAAATGTCACTGCAAGTCTTATGACATTCATATTCATTTTTTCATCATTTGCGAAGTATTCTTGTAGATTATACACATTTATATAAACATATCATATATTTATACACATTCATATACTCATGCCATATATTAATACACATTCATATAAACATATCATATCTTTATACACATTCATATAAACAATATAATGAGATAAATATATCTTAATACACTGTAACGTCTAAGGACGATAACTTCAAAGAAATGGGTCCTGGACAGAAATTTAGGAAAAATTCTATTATACTCAAAATATAAAACTAATGTTTTTAAAATTTGTTTTTAATGATCAATTATTATTAATTAACAATAAAAATAATTGTAGGTACTTAACGTATGGAGATCAGTAATGCATTATACTTAATACTTGATATCTTGCCGATTTTCCTACGAGGGCGTACAAATACTTCTGCACCTCTGCAAGACTAATATAAAGAAAATAACCTAACACACAAGCGCTACTAACCATCATATCTTAGAACAAGTGTAGCCGCTACAACACATTCATACACACATATCATATCTTTATACACATTTCATGTCTTAAGCAAGCAATGTATTATTAATCAAATTAAAATAGTATTATTAATAGGAATTTAGAAAAACATTCTCACAACAACAAAAATCGTAAGTGTTTCACTAAGTAATAGTGAAAGTGAAACATTTTACTATTAAAAAAAAAGATTTGCAAAATTTTATAGAGGAAATAAATGAAAAACAAGAACTAGGTTCTATTTCACGGACTGAACCACATTTTTCTTCCTTTTATCTTCTTAAGGATTAACTCCAGCCACAAAAGTGGTTGATTAAAAAAAGAATAATAATAAAATTGGTTGGAAAAAACTTCAAGCACTAAACCTAGGGAATTCTCAGTTATTTTTTAAGAGCCTTTTAATTGAATCAGTTTAATTACATTCAGCCCGGATTTTTCATTTTTCTCTTTTAAGCAATCTTTGTTTTGAGTAAATTAATTATTTTTTTTAAAAAAATGGGAGGTTTAAATGAAAAAAAAATCTATGTGCATAAAAAGACGAGGCAGAGAAAGTGCTTAGTAAAAGAGCTTTTTGGGTTATTTTTTTCAGAAAATCTTATCTTTATGAAATATTTATATTATGAAAAAAATATAATAAAACCGTAATTAAGGTAATAAAATATTAATTATTTATTTTATATTTTTACTTTTAAATAGATTCACAAAATAATATAACAAGCAATATTAACTCAAAATAATCAAACTTCACTACCATAAATGCAGATTGATTTTGAACTTCTATGCACTTTTAAGATCACGAAAGTTTTAGCAAACTTTTAAACAAAATATTTTCTATTTAAAATTTTATTTAGTAAAGAAAACTACTACAGACGGATTCATGTAAAATTAATATACGTGTTATCCTAAGATTAACATTATTGATGACAGCTTATGTCTTAGACTTGAGTACGTAATAAAACTATACGTAGAAAAAGAGTGAGTAGAAAAAACTGCATTCTGCAAAATCATTTGCAACAAGTTTAAGGAACAACAAAAAAATTGATGAACAAAAATAAAATAAAAAGGTGGTGACCGCGTCAACATAGATAATTAATCAGATCTTTTCCCATCCCCTAGTGGAGTTATCTTCAGGAATGTTGCACATCATTGATGAACAAACAACGCTTTACAAAACTAAAATCTGACATGAAAAAAGTTTGTATTGATAACGAGATGGTCAGAGTTTAAAACTTAAAAAATAAATCGCATATTTATTTGGACAATACGAGGAGCATTTGTAAAATGTCTGACAGCAATACCAGGCCATGGTGTAACCAATCAAATTGGAGTTGTGGAACCAAACCACTTTGGTTTCATCCATCAAGTTCTACAATTAATTTAAAGAAGACAGGTAATTAAGAGTCTGGAAATAATGATGCGAGTGAGAAACTTGATTCTTTTTTATATACACAAAATTGCTAACTATTGAACTTAAACGTTATCTAATATCAACCTGTTATAACTTCTTTGTGGTTTTCAATCCTCCCCCTTCATCCATAATAAAAAAGTTCAAATCAGTCTTACCACTCAAGAAATCTGGATTTGTCAAAATGGTTCTTTTCTTTATGCAAGCTGCAACTCAATGCCCTTGAGAAGTTTAAACGTAAGTTTGTTGCACTTTTAATGCTTTAACTTTTAAGTTTCCAATTAAAAAGCAAAACTTAAGTTTTTATTTGTAGAAAAAATGTTTAAGTAAAAAGTAGCTGGGGATAAAGATTTTTTTATTCTTCTCAAAGAATCAACTTTTTGAAAACAGAGTGAATATTGTTGCCTTCAAAATACTCACTGCCAAGTCTCTCCTTTAATGGAACGTACTTTTTTCTTGAGTTGTTTGATTCCAAGTGAAACATTGTTGGAAAAAAGCTCTGAATACATAAAGCCAGCCGAGGAAATCCATTGGCAGCATATTTTCAGTTTTGCCTCAGCTATGAAAAACCTTTTTCCTACTACTTTTCCTACTATTTCCTTGCAAACAAGAGGAAACTACCCTCCCCCCTCTCTAACTCTTCCGCCCCTTCTGAAAAACTAACGGCTTTTCTTTCAGAGCGTAACTGTAAAACATTTCACCCTGCCATTTTTTCTGTTATTTTCTTTCTTTTTCAATAATAAAATACTTTTTTCGAAGTTTTTGTAAAAAGTCGACATTTTTATTACTATACATTCAGTTCATTTTAATTGTAAATAAATACATTAAAACATTATGAAGTTATAGATAAATTGAAAAGTATTTATTAAAGAAAATATGTATACTTTTAATAATAAGGTCAGAGTAAAGACAAGAGTAGAGGAGCCTCGATGTGGAATCTGTGTGGTACAGTGGCTCACTCACTCCATCCCGGTACACTCGTACTGTTAGAAATTCAAGCCCCTAACTGTATCTTATTGTTAATAAAAAATACGTAAAATAAGAGGTGCCTCGGTACTTTTCATCATAATTTCTTACTCGCTTCACTCGTCCTCAAAAAGTCATCACTATCCAAAGCTTAAACATGCATTACTTCGGGAAGGTTTTGCTAGACCTCAGAATAT
Organism: Microvelia longipes; assembly: GCA_018340805.1. NCBI lineage: Eukaryota > Metazoa > Arthropoda > Insecta > Hemiptera > Veliidae > Microvelia > Microvelia longipes. The sequence continues at coordinate 64,729,876 of JACMZG010001911.1, forward strand.
AACATTACTCCAATGTCTAGGGTATTATGACTTCGTACTCCCTTCCTTTGTCCTCAGGTAACATGATTACCCAAAACTTGGAAGGTAATATAACTTCGGTCACTGTACGCTCGACCTTAAAATTAATAGGTCTCCAAAAATGTAGGGTGTTATTGCTTAATGTTAATTCAGGCTTAGAAAATGACATCAGATACGCATTTAATAAAATAGCACTTTAACATTGTGTTGACGAATGCATTATAATCCTGTGATTATACCTAGCAGCCTGTTTTTGTTATTGGTTTTAATTCTTTATATGAATGTTAGCAATAGATTTTACAATTATATCATATCATTTAATTATAAATTAATCATATATTTCGCGGTAAAATGTTAAGGAGCAAGAATCTTAAATAAAGAGGATGACGCATTAAGGAACATTTGTGGAAGTTGTATGAGATAGAGAAATAGGAGCAAATTTACCTTCCCCTTGATTATGATGAAAAATGCGCCAAACTTAAGTTATGTAGCAAGGTTGTTGAGTTTGTTTCTCAACTTTCTTCTCTGCTTCTGATGATTGTTATACTTGTGGTGCTTGTTAAGTCATTTGTGCTTATTTAATTTTAAATTTTGGACTATACTTAGCCACTTCAGTGAATTATAATTTAAGCATGGTTTGTCATAACCTTCTCAAGCAATAAACAATAGGAAACCATTGAGAGGTAAGTTCGCGACCTGCACTGTTATAACAATTCTAAACATGCGCAGTTTGTATCAAGCATGAGCAGTTGGTTTTTGACGTGTGTTTCGTGTTGAATTTTCTCTATTTTTTTTTTGGTTTTCTATAGGGTCACTTTTTGTACGGCAAATCGCCTTAGTGCGTCATCCCCTTTATTCAAGATCCTTTTTTTAGAGTAACCCACGGTTAAAATCAGTTGACAGCGTGCAAAAATAATGGCAGAGAGCTAATAAAGGAACTCCTAGATGTTAAACCACGCCCACAATTTCATATTAGGCTTACTGCAACACTATTTTCTCCCCCTGTCAACTGATTATATAACCGTGAGTAAAATGTAAAATTTGCTTTTTAATTAATTTGCCAACCAATTTAAAAAACTTACCGGTTATTTAAAAAAAATATTGTTTTTAACAATTGCAGTTTAAAATCAATTGATTTTAACAAATGTATTATTGCTGGTTTAATATACACACAAAATTAACCAGTTTATACAGATATAAATAAATTCCTATTCAGTATTATATTTAATTTATTTGATGCCTGTTTATTTTTCTTTGTAGTTCCGTCGTTAAATCGATGAATAACACTAAATAAAAATACACAATTTTTAGAATTCTCCATTTTAAAACGTATTTTTTAAAAAAAAAGTTTATCTCCATTTCGCAAATATTACCTCTGGAATAATCAACCATAAAATAAGCTTTGTATGCAATAAATAAAGAGATACATCTTGCACTTAAACTAATGAAAAAAACCGGGGGTAGCTTTATTTACTTTGCAATGTCTACCTAAACGGTAGGCAAGCAAAAAAAGGAACAAGGTATGCTAATGCGTATTAATGCTATTTTTATGAGGCTATAACTTTAGAAATTATAACTCCAAGGAAAATTTGAAAAAAAAGACTTTTAGTGCTTTTAATGCTTACCTTGCGCTATGATGAGCATTTATTATTATATTTTTAATTTTTTTTATGAAAAAGAATTTAATTAATATTTTGGTTATAAAATTGAATATCATGATTCAAGGTAATTGTAGAGGCATCCAAACAACTCAAATCCTATGGTTTTTACTCTAAATAAAGCTGTATTGATGCCAGCATTATCTAGTAAACAACTAATTGTCCGTTAGAATTTTAACATTTCTTCACCTATCATCGTCGGCAGGCAGGAAAAATATTTTTTTGTATCTAATTTTAAGTTCAACTGATAATTATAATTAGTAAATGATTATACCTAAAAATTAATGCCAATAAATACCTTAAGATGGAAATTCACCAGTTAAAAAAAAAATATACTTTTCTTGCCTATTTTTTTTACTTTTCCTCATTTATACCGTAGGTATATAAGAAAAGTATTGTGTTTGCGAAAAAATCCGAAACTGAGATGTCACCAGAATTATATGTTTTAGTTGTTTTTAATGCCTTTTGAGTGGGTTTCATTTTGGATGCACTTATTTATTTTTTTAAATTTAATCAACGTTTTTCATTTTTTAAATAAAAGTGGAAACCTTACCTGCGAAAAAAATTGTCCTTTGGAAATTTATGTTCCGTGGAAACATTGTCCTTTGGAATCTTTTGCCACAAAAGATTTTCAAGTAAAGCACAGAAAAATTGGAACCCGTTGGAATCACCTCCATACGTAAAACTTTCACCCTGAAGTATTGTTTGCCTCTTACTATACTCATCCCATCATACAGCCGAGCCAAATATAAATAGTAATGAGCGAGATGCATTTGTAAAGAGATCACGTGACCTAATAGAGAGTGCCAGGTTAAGAAACGTCGAAGCCATACAATCCTTTGAAACGTGATAACAGATTGCTTTTCAGACGAAGCTCTCTAAATACAACTAAGTAAAGATTCGAGTCAAGTTGCGCTCTAACCACACTAGACATTATATCATTAAAATTACTGTGCACTGAGAAACAGTAGATACTTCACGTCCAACAACAACTCTCTTGCCTCTTTAACTGTCTAAGGAAATGAGCATTTTTAAGAAATAATAGTTTTTCACCTCCATGCTATGCCATGATATTTTTTAGGGACGTTAGAACCAAAATTAATTAAAAAGTGTTTATTTTTTTATAAATAGTCTTTTTAGTTATTGTTAAACAATTTTCTTAAAGAAATTATTTCTACTTTTGTTGGCTCAGCGTTCAAAAAATGTTTTGATTTGAAAGCTGTTTAACGCTGTATTGATTGTTTAGAAACAGTTGAGGTTTGTACGTCTCATTTTCAGGTTGATCTAAATGCTTCTTACACAATTCTAAACAATGAGTTTTACCTTTAATGTGGGTTATTTCATAAACCTTGTTTTGTGCATTGTGCATTTATTACACTATTGCTGTTTTTTTATACTTATTTATGAGATAATGCCGGAAAATGGAGTTTTCCAGACCAGTTATAAATATTTCATCAACAACAATACTTATTATATATATATATATATATATATATATATATATATTATATATATATAATATACTATTGTTGTTGATGAAATATTTAAACTGGTCTGGAAAACTGCCATTTTCCGGGCATTATACCTATTATTCTAAGCAGATCCGGTTTCGGCAAATTTCTATCTAAGTGCCGTGAGTTGTTGAGATATCAATAAGCTCTGCTTAGAATATCAAAAAGCTCTGCCTAGAATGTCAGTAAAGCTTGCTTAGATATCAATAAAGCTCTGCTTAAATAATCAATAAACTATGTGTAATCTGCTTAGAATATCAATAAAACTTAGAAATATCAAAAAGCTCCGCCTAGAATAATAAACTTAAAATCAATAAAGCTCTGCTAGAATATCAATACAGCCTCGCTTGCTTTAGAATATCAATAAGCTTGCTAGAATATCAAAAAGCTCTGCTGAAAATGTCAGTAAGCCTGCTTAGAATACAATAAAGCTTGCTCGTCATAAAGCTCCTTAAGAAGTCAACTGCTTAGGCTGCTTAGAATATCAAAAGCTCTGCCTAGAATGTCAGTAAAGCTCTACTTAGATATATAATAAAGCTCTGCTTTAGAAGAGTCAATAAATAAATGCTTAGCTTGCTTAGAATATCAATAAACTCTGCTTTAGAAAAAAGCTCTGCCTGAATGTCAGTAAAGCTCTGCTTAGAATATCAATAAAGCTCTGCTTAGAATATCAATAAAGCTCTGCCTAGAATGTCAGTAAAGCTCTGCTTAGAATACCAATAAAGCTCTGCTTAGAATATCAAAAAGCTCTGCCTAGAATGTCAGTAAAGCTTAGTTTTGGCATAATGTTGGTGTTGTTACAATATTAAAAAACTTTTAGAGGTAACTAGATAGAGCAGCCGAAAGGCAGCTCTGCTTAGAGAAATAAAAACTTATTTGTAGAAAGGCGAAGTGTGTTGGTATAATTGTAGACTATTTTATTCCGCTTGGAGGAGTTATTTATTTTTACATTTTCCGATTTTTACTTTTCCTCATTTATACCATAGGTATATAGGAAAAGTATTGTGTTTGCAGAATAATCCGAACCTGGGATGAAATTGGAATTATCCGTTTCAGGCGTTTAGGCCTCCTGAGTTGTTTTCGCAAAGTTGTCTGTCTGTTTGTGTGTGTGTGTGTGTGTATGTGTGTGTGGTCAATCCAGGAGATTCAACAGGGAACTGGAGGTGGAGGCGTAGTGAGAGGGTGATTGAGTTACGGGGTTGGTGAAAAGGACCTAAAGTTGGTCTACCACCAGGCTTGACCTCCCCCCCCTACTACTACTACTACTATGTGTGCTTATCATCGTAGGCCCAGTGTATTATTGCTAGAGAGTTGGAGTTTGTACAAAAATCAGTCTACCCTGTAGTTGTGCTATTCGGAAAATATTTTTTTATAACGTCATTAACCAGCATTAATGACAGCGAAAATTTCTAAAAATCATAAAACCCGGAAAAACTATGCGATCGAATTAAGATTTGACACGCATGTGACAATGTATAAGACTAACATAAGTGCCAAGTGTCATCAAATTATCAGCATTAGTTCAATTTTTATTAAATGACTGTACGTTTTTAAAAAAAATAAAAAATTGGGAAATGGTATAATTGAGTTGCTAATGGTACAAGTGTATATTATTACCTAATAAATAATTACATTAAGTTTCGTTTCAATACGACAAGTATATCTGTGATTTTTGTTAGATCATAAAAAAATTATCTTAAGTTAGTTTCTGTCATTAGTAAGGCAGTAGACAATTTAATTTCCAAATTGTGTATGCAAATTATTTTTTTATGACACAAACATAAAAGTTTTATCTAGTAAATATATAAATTTATTACTATAAATAATTAATATACATATATGATTTATCAAGTGACTTTTCATCCAACTCAATGCACTGTTTATATTTACTCAATAGTTAGGTACAATTTATAAAATGGTTTGCACAAACCAACATGTAGCGTGTCTATATTGCTCCAGAAACTGTTTTATTGGTGCTAAAATAACTCTCGTAAACAACGAAAAACTCACTGTACAGCCGGGATTGCACGTAAAACAATTTTTAGGATTTTAAATAATAACCTACTTAGTCTATTTAGTTTGGCAGATTTACGTCGGGAACAAAACCACTTTACTGATTTCTTTGCGGCTATAAAATCCTATTTTATAGTCATTATAAAATTCTTTCATAATATATTTTAAGGTCGTAAGGTAATTAGAACAAGGTATATAAAATCTTTGCCGAAAATAAGTGAGAGATACACCAAGTCCATGTCTATTACTCAGATGAATAAGAGATACACTAAGTTCATGTTTATTACTCAGATAAGTAAGAGATACACTAAGTTCATGTTTATTACTCGATAAGTGAGAGATTACCACTAAGTTCATGTTTATTACTTCAGATAAGTAAGAAGATACATCAAGTCCATGTTTTATTACCTCAGATGAATAGAGTACCTAAGTCATGTTTATTACTCAGATAAGTGAGAGATACACTTAGGTTCATGTCTATTCTCAGAAAGTAAGAGATACACTAAAGTTCATGTTTTTTACTCAGTGAATAAGGGATACACTAAGTCCATGTTATTACTCAGATAAGTGAGAGATACACTAAGTTCATGTCTATTACTCAGATGAGTAAGAGATACACTAATTCATGTTTATTACTCAGATAGTGAGAGATACACCTAAGTTCATGTCTATTACTCAGATGAGTAAGAGATACATAAGTTTGTTTATTACTCAGATAAAGTGAGAGTGAGAGATACACTAAGTTCATGTTATTTTACTAAGATGAGTAAGAGATACACTAAGGTCCATGTTTATTACTCAGATGAATAAGAGATACACTAAGTCCATGTTTATTACTCAGATAAGTGAGAGATACACTAAGTCCATGTCTATTACTCAGATGAGTAAGAGATACACTAAGTTCATGTTTATTACTCAGATAAGGTGAGAGATCACTAAGTTTCATGTTATTACTAGATAAGTAAGAGATACACTAAGTCCATGTTTATTACTCAGATGAATAAGAGATACACTAAGTCATGTTTATACTCAGATAAGTGAGAGATACACTAAGGTCCATTCTATTTACTCAGATGAGTAAGAGATAACACTTAAGTTCCATGTTTATTACTCGATAAGTGAGAAGATTACCACTAAGTTCATGTTTATTACTCAGATAAGTAAGAGATACACTAAGGCATGTTATTACTAGATGAATAAGAGATACACTAAGGTCCATGTTATTACTTCAGATAATTTGGAGAGATACATAAGTTCATGTTCTAATTAACTCAGATGAGTAAGAAATACACTAAGTCCATGTTTATTACTCAAGCATGAATAAGAGATACATCTAAAAGCCATGTTTATTACTCAGATTAAGTGAGAGATACACTAAGTTCATTGTCCTATTACTCAGATAAGTAAGAAGTACACTAAGTTCATGTTTATTACTCAGTGAATAAGAGATACCTAAGTCCATGTTTATTACTCAGATAAGTGAGAGATACACTAAGTTCATGTCTATTACTCAGATGAGGTAAGATACACTAAGTCATGTTTATTACTCAGATTAAGGAGAGATACACTAAGTTCATGTCTATTACTCAGATAGTAGAGGATACAACTAAGTCTGTTTATTACTCAGATAAGTGAGAGATACCTAGTTATGTTTATTTACTCAGATAAGTAGAGATACACTAAGTCCATGTTTTTTACTTCAGATGAATAAAAGTAAGTCAGTTTATTACCTCAGATAAGTGAGAGATACACTAAGTCATGTCTATTACTCAGATGAGTAAGAGATACACTAAGTTCATGTTTATTACTCAGATAAGTGAGAGATACACTAAGTTCATGTTTATTACTCAGATAAGTAAGAGATACCTAAGTCCATGTTTTACTCAGATGAATAAGATACACTAAGTCCATGTTTATTACTCAGATAAGTGAGAGATACACTAAGTCCATGTCTATTACTCAGATGAGTAAGATGATTACCACACTAAGTTTCAGTTATTACCAGATAAGTGAGAGATACACTAAGTTTCATGTTTCATGTTACTACAATGAGTAGAGATACACTAAGTTCATGTCTATTACTCAGATAAGTGAGAGATACACTAAGTTCATGTTTATTACTCAGATAAGTAAGAGATACACTAAGTCCATGTTTATTACTCAGATAAGTGAGAGATACACTAAGTTCATGTCTATTACTCAGATGAGTAAGAGAACACTCATGTTTATACTCAGATAAGTGAGAGATACACTAAGTTCATGTTTATTACTCAGATAAGTGAGAGATACACTAAGTTCATGTTTATTACTCAGATAAGTAAGAGATACATCAAGTCCATGTTTATTACTCAGATGAATAAGAGATACACTAAGTTCATGTTTATTACTTAGATAAGTGAGAGATACACCTAAGTTCATGTTTATTATCAGATAAGTAAGAGATAATCAAGTCCATGTTTATTATTCAGATGAATAAGAGACTACACCTAAGTCCATGTTTATTACTCAGATAAGTAAGAGATACACTAAGTTCATGTTTATTACTCAGATAAGTAAGAGATACACCAAGTCCATGTTTATTACTCAGATGATAAGAGATACACTAAGTTCATGTTTATTACTCAGATGAATAAGAGATACACTAAGTTCATGTTATTATCAGTAAGTGAGAGTAGTCCATGTGTCTATTACTCAGATGAGTAAGAGATACACTAAGTTCATGTTTATTACTCAGATAAGTGAGAGATACACTAAGGTTCATGTTTATTACTCAGATAATTAAGAGATACATCAAGTCCATGTTTATTACTCATGTGAATAAGAGATACACTAGTTTTTGTTTATTATCAGTTGAATAGAGATTAAGTTCATGTTTATTACTCAGATAAGTGAGGTGATACACCTAAGTCCATGTTCATTACTCAGATAAGTGAGAGATACACTAAGTCCATGTTCATTACTCAGATAAGTGAGAGATACATTAAGTCCTTGTTTATTACTCAGATAAGTATCGCTTACCATGATTTGTTCATAATTTTGAAATAAATATTTTTTACGGTGATTTAGGGTAAAATAAATGTTTATTTAAAACGGGTAATTTTGGTAATATAGGTTACTTTTTAATGAGGGTATGTTTAATTCCTTTATCAGAAATAGGCTGGATAACGATTATTTGAGAAACCAGGGGGGATAGAGTGGTTGCCGCATACAGTGATGTCCATGATGTCAGAAATAAATAATTTAATAAGAAAAGTTAATAATAAGGAATAAAGTAATAACAAAAGCGTAAAATAATTAACATCTTTAAACAACTTAACTGACGACAAGAAAAGTTTAATTGTTTGCAATTTAATTTCTATCATTGCATCCATTGCCATATCATTTTATTTATTGTCAATTCACTGCATTTATGTCTGTTTCCGTGGTCGTGAGAAGCACTCGATTTTGGCACCGGGGCCCGGGGTTGGCTGCCCTGGCAATGTTCTATGATTTTATGAATATTATTTCAGCAACTTTAATTATTTTACTTAGAGGTGGATACAACCTTGTCCCTTATTAATAAGGGACCTTGTTGCAACCTTGTTATTAATATTATTGGATTTATCGTTAATTCCTTTATGACAATTTAATACCATTTAATTGGTGATACCATTTATCACCATTTCATTCTATTGATTGCCGTTTAATATTTTATATTAAGACTAGTACAACGCGTACTAGCCTAGTTGCACGTTTGTTTTTTCCGGGGTCTGTTTATGAGGATAAATATTTGAAAACCAGCTGCTGTCAATATTTGATGTAAGGTATGAATGTACATGGACCGCTTTTAGCTTATAGCCATTATATTGATGATGGTGTTAAGGTGAACCCTCTACCTGATCGCTTCTTCAACTTGCAGCAAGTACAAACATATACAAGAGTAATATTTCTCAACTTTAGAACTTAATTAAAATAAGTTTATAAAGACATTAAAAGAAAATGACTCACCAGTAATTAATGTGAAGCCTTTATATGATAAAGATGATGAAATCAATTACAATTTGGGTTTGAAGTAAACAGTTCTAGCAATCACACAGTCAGGCAATTTAAAGAAAGGGGGTCAAATTTTAATGGAAAAATTCCGGGTCCGAAAGAAAATTTGAAAGTTTTGCCGTAAAAATTTACTTTCTATAAAATAAAATGTGAACACGAGATAAGAGCGGTATAAGAGCGGAGGTATCCGGACACGGTATTAGTGGTAGGGAGCTACTGTGAAGCAACTAACTGGTCGTATGCAAGCTTCTCACGCGACCGCCTGGATGCGCCACCTTAGCCAGGGGTTGTCGGTGCGCAAGCCACCCCCAGGACACTTTCCTCACATCCTGCTTTTCCAGGACACTCTATAAAAGAATTATTTTTCCTTCATTTTTATATTTTCCAACTTTACGTACATTTCCATGATATCAATATTTTATTTTATGGATTCTCTTTTAATTAAATATTATATAAACTATTATTCGTAAAGCTCTGTTCTCAATGGAAGAGCGCATAATATTCAAAAGGGAGACGCGCATAATAAATGTTCCTGGACTTACAATCTAGATAGTGAGAACATTCACAATAGCACAAGTAAGAATATGTACAAGCAAATTATTATAATTTCCGAGTTTTGCAAATTAAATTTATAATTAGTAGAACAGTATGGCCATGGCAGGCGCAAAGAGCGCATAAGCACATCCCATGAATAGTTAAACTAATTGATGCATCTCAATTAAACTTTCAAATTAGACTACTCATGGGTCAGAATAATCAAAAACAATAATCAAAAACAATTCTCAAATTACAATAAGGAGTTAATGTCAGGAAATCAAATTTGAGTCTTATATCTCGGAATTTCATCGATAGAGCTTGAAACTAAGAATACTTATAAGTTAGAATGAACACATTTTATGCTTCATCGAAATCTTCTCAAAAATAATTATAGGGGTAAGTGTAAAATGTTCAAAGCTAACCGATTGAATCCAAACGGGAGATCTTGACCTAACTATCAATTATACCAGTGACTGATCGCAGTGGACACCATTTTTGTATATAATTATGCCAAAAAAATATTACAGCTCAGAATCTAATTGATATTTCTTGAGTAAACTTTAAACTTACACTGCTCATAGCTCTGAGTTGTCACCTTTTCAAGTTAAATAATCATATTTATATATCCTAAATAATACTATTTGGTGTTCTAAAATAATAGGCGTGTATTGAATTGTTCTATTCATGGCCTGTTATGTTAAGATTAATTGTATTCTTATTATAAGTCAAAACACACGGTTTATAAATTTCATTTTCGATCGTCAACTTATCGAAACAATGAACTTACCAAGCAATCATAAAGCAAGGCTGGAGAATCGCCGGATAGACAAAAACATCTTAAACAAAGATTTTTCTAGCTGTTACAGCTGTTAATAACTTTTACTTTTTGTAGTTCTCAAAAGAATAATTAATAATTAGTTGTTTAATAAATAAATATTTACCGAGCAAAGCTCGGGTATTTCTGCTATTCCATGATAAAATTTATTATTAACTAATCTTTGTGCCCTTTTAACGTTTTGCCCTTGACTAAAAGGCCAACTATGACAGATTTTTTATGTTAAAATAAGAAAAAAATCGGGTACGGGGTACCTCAAAACTTTTTCTCATCAAATCGGGTTCTCGCCTCCTGGACTTGTTTAAATTTTGCAACGCTTTGACTTGTCAAAATGTTTTACACAAAAATATCACTTTCAGTCCATAAATTTTATGTGTTTCCACTATATCGATGTAAAATATTTGACTCATGACCTTTTTAGACCTTTGATTGAACTGAAAATATCCGAATATCGAAAAAGCTATTTTTTCCCGTGTTAAATCCATAATCTTCTGACCCATTACCGTGAAATGACCTCCCTCCGTTACAAACCCTAACCTAGCCAATTGTATCGTTGTTTTAATGTTGTTAATAATTAGCTAGCTTTCTTGTACTCTTTTATTCCCAGTAGTATAACAAAGATACTAAGACAGTTTGTTTCAAAAAGAAGATTTATCATTGTGACAAAATTCAGCGATAAACTCTCACAGGTCGTGATAAACTATCACTCCTCGTGACAAACTCTCACCAGGTATCAGAGGGCTAATTTCCTCATAGAATAATTAAAGGACAAGGGATCAGGACACAGTGTGAAATTTTTAGTATCTCCCGCCTGCTTTATCTAGTCAAATAAAGACTTAAAGGATAAGACTAGAACTCGACTGACTGACAAATCCTTGACTTTCACTCCAAATAAGACCTTTTAAAGTTTTTCCTCGAGAAAACGGGTTCAGGAATAATACATGAGAATTTAAACAATACCAAGTTGAGAGGAAAACCTTAGAGAATTATTTATTTGGACACCCAAGCTCGACCCTAGTGCTCCTCCGAAATATCCCTTGCAACTGATACTGTCTTAGATTTTACTTAAATTTTCTATCTTGAAACTTTAGACGGTTAATACTCTTTACTTTGCACTATACTTTTTTTACTTTTTAATGATTCATATTCATGTATACTATTATTTGAATTTTGATGCTATTAGGTTAATTAAAGGAAATACAGTGCTAGGCCCTAAACATGCATCAAGTACTCTCATGATGGCAAGGTATTCGTATTCATGCTATTATAATTGCGTTAATGTGCAATGAAGAGCAGTGCATTATAAAGGAGGTAATCATGTAAAAAATGGACACACATATCAAGTATACACAATACACACACAGTACACGATAGCTTTCAAACGCTTTTCCGGGTCTAATTGAAACTTAGCACAAAAATTTACCTCATAAATGTTCAACAAAAAATAGTTTTTCAATGTGTAAGACATCAATAACACACAGTAATGATTAAGGAAACATTTAAAAAAAAACCTCATAAAGATGTTTTATTGACTTGAAAATTTAAATTGTTGCCACGGAGGTCCGCTAACCGGGCGAATTCTCTTCGAAATGCGCGCTGTCTAGCTTATCACTCCACAAATATTTTTATAACAACCTGAGGAGTAGTGTCGCAACTTATTAATTATTTTTTTCCAATTTCTTAAAGAAAATCCGCTGAAACAGCAAAAACAAAGCTTTACGTAAGTGCATAAAACGCTTTGACCGTATAATGCATGTTTATAGAATAAACATGCGCATTTTCTTTAAATATAAATTTATAAATAAATTTGCGCATGATCAGAGGGATCATTTCACGTTCTGTACAACAGGGAATAAAGTGATCCTAAACTCCCTACCTCAGAAAAAATTATTTATCATATTATGCAGAAATTAGTTCTATAAAAACAAATATATTGTTTTCGAATAATATTTTTAACTGAAGGAAATTTTAGTATTAAAGGTTTAATAGAATTTTCAGCCATGTGTAAAGATAGCATAATTCCTGCTAATCTTTTCTCTCCTGTAAGGAGAAATAAAGGATGAAAATACAAAGGAGAAAACAAGAGAGAGGAATATTTTCAATATACACTCATCCTGCAGATTTTATCTATTTAATGAGAAGCAGGTCATATGCGAACCCAAAAAGTTTTCCCTGAGATAGCCCTGTATTGCAAGACAACTTGCTTTGACCAATATTAACACATGACCTTTGCATTTTCACTTTTTTTACTCTCTTTGTTGTGTATTAAGATGTCATTTTGTCAATTCCGTTTTTCTAAAACGAAAAAATACTAAGGAAAAATGAAATTCTTGATATGAGGCATTTACTTAAAATAATACTATATATAGAAGGAGCACAGGACCGCAAACACAATGTAATTCTACTGATAACACGAAAGCCGGTTGACTGGTGCAACTAAGTAATGCTGCCAACCTGACAACAACATATTTTTTTTATTCAATGTTGCCATCCTTGCATAGTCGGTGTGCTAGCCCGCCATTATTTAAATTTTTTATTAGTTCCTGTCGTATTTAAATATTTTGACTCCCCCACTATTATAAATTTAAATATTGTATGTTAGCAATATAGTAACAATGCAAGTATCCAGTTCTGACGTCATACAATAGTCTCATATACTATTTTTTGAACACAATGATACACATTATTATTTATTTCGTAAACTAAATAAGTTTGTTTCATTTACATACGTGGGTAAACACGGATCTATTGGACAAATTTTTTTTAGTAAAAAACAAACTATATTTTTCATAAACACGAGAAAGAAATAGTCGTAAAATAATATTAAAAATATTCCCTCTGTAAATGACCGTTTGCAGCATCACTTAGTTGCACCAGTGAACCGGCTTTCGTGTTATCAGTAGTGCTCCTTCTATATAAAGTATTATTCTAAGGGCATTTAAATGTTTTTCCTTACTCGACTTCCCCTGCCTAATTATTACCTACAATTTTGAAAAATTTACGAATAACTTCTTTTAAGCATATTTTACTGCATTTTTTTAATAAATATGTGAATTTCAAATGAAAAAAAGAGAAACTATACTAATAGGCCTGTAGCCAGGTATGGGCCCCCTCTAGCAAAGTGATTTGAAGTGGAAGTCCCTTATAGATGTGTGAATATCGCCCACCTTGGAGATTGGTTCCCCCTACAAGTTATGCTAGCTATGTACCTGTGTTTGCTTACAGGTCATTATAACACCATATATCAGGGCATCACTTCAGTATTGCCAAGCCAATAAATGAGGAGCCACATTGAAAAAAAATTAAAAAAAATCTCTTCGCTCTTTCAAAAAGAAGCATACTGTTCTTCCCATAATAGTAAATAATTGAATACGGACAAATTATGTTTACCTTTAATAAATTTGACAATATGTTAGAATCATTTATAGCAAATTTCTTTTTAAAAGCAAATTGGCTAATCATGGCAGGAGTCTACCTTATGTTGGGATGAATTGGCCGAACCAGGTTTTACCTCACAACCTATAAGCTGGTCAGCACAAAATTAATAATAGATCGGACTGTAAATTTTAATGTAACTGATGAGATGGATAACAAAGAACACCTTATGAAATCAATTTGGTTATATATTATATATCATAACCTTAGTACATATTGGTAAATAAATAATTTGGAATGAGCGTGCAATAAGAACCTAGGAACCCTATTATGATGAAGTGTCCTCTTCTCTTCCTTTCTCTTAATATAAACTTACATTTGTTTCAATCGTAAACTTGCGATAATAATTGAAGGTGGCGATGACTTATCCTTAATTGCTGATGGTATAATACCATGAAGGTTGATCCACGGGTGATGATGATGAATATGAGTTGGTGAGAAGTGGCAATGTCCAAGAAATGACACTCTCACACAAGCATGAAACTGTCAAGAAATGGTGTTGAGACACAAAATGGCGACAGTAATGGCTTTAATTAATTAATTATGGAAAAATGCACATTGAACAATTAATCACCTGTGGTACCACAATTATCTGCCTCTAGAATTTCCATAGGTTGCTGGATCTCAATTTATCAACTTGAACAGCCACAGCAACTCTGAATATAGATCTAGAAGTTGCTGAGTCGACGTTGCCTAATATATTGGGATCAACAAACTGCAAAACATGGGTCGGGAGTAGCCTACTGCATTAATTCCAGGGGGACCTAAATAAGGAATAATTAAAATCTAAGTAGGAACTGTGGTATATCTCTCAGCTAGATTAACTTAAATTAAAAAACATTAACAAAATATTAATAAATCTTAGGAGAATCCTAACACCTCAGAGCATAAAGCAATCCAAATGTGTATATTTAATGTGTCTAAAATAATTTTTTTATCAAACTTAGTACGAAAATCAACCTTGAAGAGGTCAATAGAAGACCAGGTTGTTGTGTCGTCATCAACCTTGTTTACTGAGAAAATCGTTCAGTGTCGATAGGAGCTCTCATATAACTAAAAACCAAGGTACTCGGGTTAAAATTTTGGTAAGGACGATACTTTTTTATCGTTTGATTTACATTATTTAAGTTTAAAACTACCAAATAATTCTAGCGCGGTAGTATTTCTTTTCGTTGGTATTCTTTTTGGACGAATTTCCTTCAGAATGCGTGTTTCCATACTTAATAATCTACTTCTTGCTTAAGACCCCTTTTTCTGTATTTTTCAAATGAAATACGCTAAAACCTATATAACGCTAAAACACACTAACTAAACTCTAACTTAGAGCAAATAATGGACTACACTGCAAATTATAGAGTCATAGTTTTGTATAACCAACAGGATAGTTATGCGCATTTCCTTTGAAAATAACAGAAAGTTACGAGAATTGCTTGATAATTGAGGAACTCCTCTTGTTATAAAGCATAAACCGAAACCTTAATCAATAAATAAATTGTTAAGCATGGAAACAAGGATTCCAAAGAAAATTCGCCCGGGATGCGGACCACGGCGCTAGAGTTTTATGTCAAATTAATAGATTGAAATTTGAAAAATGTTGTAGTATTGCTGTTTACTAGTGTATAACTTTATTTATTTATAGCTTTCCCCATGAATACTTTGCCTCATACAACTTTTTTATCGTTTCTATAAAAATATTGTTTTTACAATCCATGTAACATATTATAGCGCTATAAAAATATAAACTTTAAGATTATAAAATAGAAGAAATAGAAATATGTTGTACAAATAATTTTGACGCGGTGATCCGCAAGCCGAACGAATTTCCTTTGAAATGCGTGTTTTCTTTCTCAGCAATCCATTTTCCTCGTAGCCTTACTTCCTACCTATGTCTAGTAAAGACATATATCCTCCTAAAATTCTTATCCCTTCTTTAGATTGCTAACGGACTTAGCAAACCCAGACTAGAACTAGAAATATTCTTTTATGATGAAAGAATAGACGGACCACTTATTACTTAAACCCTCTTTACATCTCGATCTAATTTTACATTAAAAGACAATATTACTTACCGAACTGATCATCCTGACGAATCTTCTCACGTTGATACTACTTTAATAATTAGAAATAATCTCTCCCATTACCTTAACCCTTCCTCTTCCACAAATTCTATCCTTATCTCGCGAGTAACATTTCCACATCACCTTTTAACTTTACTATTTCATCCAGATACCGTCCTCTAAACCATAATATATCTAGTTTAGAATTACAGAACCTTTTCCACTCTCTCTGACATACATTCATATGTAGAGCTAACTTTAATGCAATGGATCCATACTTTGTTTGCTGAGCTTGCAATAGACGTGGTCCAACTCTTCTATTAGTTGTTCTTCTCCAACCCTACCAAGCTCATTCTCCCAAAATACCCACCGACAGATCCCAATAAGTTTCCAGACCTGCTTGAATTTTTCAAATAACCTTACCTATACATAATCTCTACCCAACAGTGCAATCATTCCCATACCTTTCTTCAGACCAGAGTGCTCCTTTTACTTGAAGAACCTTATAATTTTAACACGACAAAGCATACGTTAATCAACCGAAATGTAGACTGGGTCTACTTTCTAACTCTGATTGACACCAGAATCCAACTAAACGTACCACTAAAAACTACTAACTTCCCGACTTATCCAAAACCATTTCTTGCCTAAACCAACCTTGGTTTAGGAAATGGAGGATTAAAGTCAATAAGCAGAAGAGTGCCCATGTGACAGTGGAACTTTCCTCCAGTCACCCTAAATCAACAAAACTATCGTTCAAGAAAATAGCGCTACTTACCTAAGGCTTGTGCTCGAAAGACGAATTACCTCATACAAAATCCAAAAGACAACAAACGAGTAGACCCTTCAAGCTGCTAGGTCGACTACTCAACAGATACTCTAAATTGTCACTCATGAACGAGTTACTGACCTATACTACAATACTTAAACCTACTTGAACTTACGAGGCTAAACTTTGGGGCTTCGCTAAGCACACCAACCGCCTCACCAAGATTCCAATCCATCATCCTACGCAAAATTACAGATTCCCCTTTCTATGTATCTAATCTAATCCTTCATAGTCAACTTTCCTCGTGTCCAAGAGTATATTTCTTCATGTTTTAAAAAATTCAATGACAACTTACTTCATCATACCACCCCTCTCTTCCAGGACATTTCCTCAAGAACCATTCTAGATAACACTCCTCGTCGTCTTAGATATCAGTGGCACAGAGATCATCTAGATGATTAGATAAGTATGTAAACAGTTGTTTAACGTGCGTACATCTGGGTTGTAGGACTTGGTTTTGGCTTAACTAACTTATTGACGTTTCTATCAGCTTTGACAAACCTGGAGTAGGCACGCTAAACCCTGTTTCTGTTCAAGCCATAAAGTGTAGTCGCTGGATTGTTTCTCTTGTCGTGATTTGCAGGTCAAGATTAATACTAGCTTTCTCACTAGGTATATTTTTGTTGTAGTTGTAATAAACATCAAAATAATAAAAAATCCGAGCAACCTCATAAGAGTTTCATGATGAAATCGCTAAAATACAAAAACAAACATTAATATCAAATATCTGAGCAAAGACTGGGGCATGACTAGTACCAAGGCTAACGATGTCAAATCGTACAATAAGGTCTAATTGTGCTTTTAGACATTAAACTATTTTGGTAAGTCATCAATAATTTATAAAAATCATCGAAAGAGTTGAAATTTGACTCACATGTACATCTATAAGTGGTAAATCAGTTCAAGTAATATTAGCTAGATATTGGTGGTCATTTTAAAATTATAGACTTTTGAATTTTCAAAATTTGACGGTCTCTTACTTCTAATCTTCCTAATGATCATTGATGTGCAATATATAGTTGGGCAGCGTAATATTGAAAAACTTAAAAGTAAAAATTCTTCTAAGATTTAACTTTTAGTTTATATGTTGGCGTAATTCTTACAATTTTATAAAATATTAATATTTGTCTACAATTATGACCTTTTACTACAAAAATGATATTGTAGGTTTCGTATTACAGAATTAAATTTCTATCAACTCTTAATACTTCTTTAAGCTTTAATTTACTTTGAGCTTGTACCTCTACAATAAGTGCTCAATTTTCAAATAATCAATTTTCAAATAGTGCTCAAATATGAATATAGGTATACCTACAAATGATATGACTTTCTTAAGAGAATCATTAGATTCTATCTTTAGATACAGTCTGTATTCTGTTACATCATTCTGATAAGTTGTTAATTAAAAGAGAGACACACTTAACTCCAAGTTTCTAAGCTAGCAATACACATCCTAACATTCAGAAAGTTAAAATTTCTCATAAATTTTATTGTTAGCGATGTAAATTTAATAGTTAAAAAGCTTCTCATATTTAAAAGTAGGGAAAACATATCTTGGAGGTGAAACAATATCTGATAACATGTCGGTGCTCTCACTCCATCCAATATCTGATAACATGTCGGTGCTCTCACTCCATCCAAACTTTCATTGCAATTACACAATTATAAGACAGAGTATTATTTTCAAACTTAAGTTTGATTTAACCTTGGTTAGTTTGAGAGTATGTATTTCAGTAATAATGCAAAAAGTAAGTGTAAAATATAGTTTGTATGTATCAACCAAGATCTTAGAGAATATAGCGGAGCCGGGCCGTGGAAGGCCTCATTGTAGTGATAGTAATAATAATAAGGAAAAGATGATAGGAACTAATTGATAGTTATGTTTATGTTAGAGGGGTGATAGGGGTGATAGGGGTGATAGGGGTGAATCATTTACAGGCACCTTAAACACTTTTTATATTAATAATTAAGTTTACCTTAAATATTTGTAAGTTTAAAGTTAATTAACATTATGGAATAATGTTTAGTAATGTTATATCTTATGTATTTAGAGAAGTGTAAATTTTAATGCATCGAGTGAGCAGTATTGTATTCCAAGTAGCAATGCATTACTTTGAATATTATTCTACTATTATGCAGAGTTGTGCCTGTTATTTACATCACTTATTTCAAACAGTTTGTTTTATGTATAAAAACTCATGAAAAGACAAAAATATAAATAGAAAATATAATATAATTGACACAATATAATTGTGCGAGAGACACCAAGGAAATGTAACAAGCAAAATGCAATACTACATCTGGGAACTGTTCCATCATTCGACATTCGTCATACTTGATGGCTCGACATAATGTCATGTCCCACTCTGTTTCGTTACGTCTAACTCATCAGGGCGCCCGACAGAGCCTGAACTCACTCTGACCTTCAATTAATTCCAAAGAATATAATGTGAAGTACTTATCAAGAGACGAGCGGTGCTCTCTTACCGCCATCATGCATGGCAGCAAAACATATATCATTTTGATACTAACCGAGTTTTGCAAAACATGAATAGTTGACACAATATAATTGTGCGAGAGACACCAAGGAAATGTAATAAGCAAAATGCAATGCTACATCTGGGAACTGTTCCATCATTCGACATTCGTCATACTTGATGGCTCGACATAATGTCATGTCCCACTCTGTTTCGTTACGTCTAACTCATCAGGGCGCCGACAGAGCCTGAACTCACTCTGACCTTCAATTAATTCCGAAGAATATAATGTGAAGTACTTACCAGAGACGAGCGGTGCTCTCTTACCGCCATCAAGCATGGCAAGCAAAACATATATTATTTTGATACTACCGAGTTTTGCAAAACATGAATAGTTGACACAATATAATTGTGCGAGAGACACCAAGGAAATGTAACAAGCAAAATGCAATGCTACATCTGGGAACTGTTCCATCATTCGACATTCGTCATCATTGATGTCATGTCATGTCATGATGAGTTAGACGTAACGAAACAGAGTGGGACATGACATTATGTCGAGCCATCAAGTATGACGAATTTTGAATGATGGAACAGTTCCCAGATGTAGCATTGCATTTTGCTTGTTACATTTCCTTGGTGTCTCTCGCACAATTATATTGTGTCAACTATTCATGTTTTGCAAAACTCGGTAGTATCAAAATGATATATATAATATAATTAATGAAATAAAACAAAACTAATATGTGATTACCATGCCGGAATTATTATGTGTGGTGATCCGTCGAACCTAAGTTTACACACGGCTCCACGCGCTAACTTGTGGAAGCCTTTAGGTCCATAGGATCATTTTAGGGCCCTTTTAATTTACTATAGCGAAAGGCCAGTTATTAATAATTATTCAAAAAAATTGAAAAAATCGTTCGTTCTGCTTGTCCTAGACTGTAATAACATCTTTTTAGTTTCCAGCGGTCAGCCATCCAGATAGTGACCTCACTCAAAGTTGCTTAACATTAGTAATCCGACAAAAAACCGTAGATATTCCACCCGTATTTAAATAAAACTTATTTATTACTTAAAAAAATACACAATAGATGAAACATTTGTCGGTATTATGCCAAATATTAAAATGACCGTCATTCATGACGGTAAATGACGTCATCAAATATTATTTCCCGGTATGTCCAACTAGATCATATGTTGATTTTAGTATCAATTTTTAATTCTCTAACATAAGCACACATGGAGCTACGACGATAACACACACACACAAATATATTTGACTGTGAACCCCATTCAGGGCTTAAAATTCCTTGAAATGTATGATTTAGTTGAAATGTATAATTTAGTGGAAATGCCTGTTCCTGATTTTTTATGCATACACAATAGTTTTCCTACGCATGTGCCGTATAGAAGTAGAAAAGTAAAAAAAAATAGTTGAACAGTTTTAGTTGGTTTTCATGTCACTTAGCTAAGTTTAACCTTCTTAAATCAAATGGAAATGGTTTAACACACCATAAACCATAATTAACTACAATTTTCAATTTCAAAACAATCTAACATTCCGACACAGATTAACAACACTTTAATTTTTGTGTCAATTACAGCTACGCACTATTCGATCTCTTCATACAATACCTTCTCATAAGAATTGAGTTGTTAAAAAAAGTGTTGTGTGTTAAAACCCCGACTAAAAAGCATCGAAACAGTGAAAGGAGATTGAGTTGGAGTCGGGTGTGTTACAGCCCTCGCCTGATGCTTCCCTTGCAGACTCGCTATTTTCCAAGGGTCAGGTGAAACTTCAACCTGTCTAATTGGTCTCTGTTTCCGCTTTTCTCTTGAGTATTTTTTTTTTCTTTTAGAAAACTCTAAGGTTCACTAAGGGTTAAGGAAAGAGCTCTTCTTACCTCGGAATATCTTTCATAAAACCCTTTACTTGCTTCAACTTCAACCTCCCTTCAGAAAAAAATCAGACTGAGGCTTCAACTTTTAAAATCTTATTTTTAGTCTAATTAATGTTTTTTTAGTGTTAAACATTTTAAAGAAATTATTTTCAGGCATTTATAGCTTTAATTAAGATTTTTTAATAGGCTGCAAACTAGGATGTCAATTGACCTTATCCTATATAATTGCATCCTCATAATGTACCACTTGAGAATCAAACACTTATATATTGGATATAAGGAGGTCGGAAAATAACTCATGTTAAGCAGAAACAGAATAAAAATTTAAAAAACGGAGCACCGTGGTACTTTACCCAACAACTTAAAACTCGCTTCATTCGTCCACAGAAATTTATTATTCAAAATTCAATGCAGTCTTACTTCAGTCCTCACTAAGATCGACCTCAAAATAAAATATGAACCGAAGCCGAGGATGTTACGATGTAATGTATGTAATGCTATCTATAGATTTATGGAGTCTGGAAGTAAATATTAATTTGATATATATATATATATATATATATATATATATATATATATATATATATATATATATATATATATATATATAAAACACATTTATAAGACTTATATTTTTACCTGTCTTATTATAGTCAAATAATTTAAGAATAAACAAAAAAGTAGAATAAAATATTAACAAATAGTTCTTAACTATTTTTTAAGGCCTGACTGAAATTGAGTCTTGCTCTAAGCTTTAATTTCAGAAGGGTCTACAGCTTAGTGCTGATTTGCATAAAAATGTAATGAAACAAATATCTTTTTCTGGTTGTTTTTTTAATGCAATGAATGGTAATTATTATTATGTTTTTACTTTTCCTCATTTATACCGTAGATACATAGGAAAAGTATTGTGTTTGCGAAAAAATCCGAAACCGGTATGTCACCGGAATTATCCGTTTCAGGTGTTTTTAAAGCCCTCTGAGTGGTTTTGCAAAGTTCCCTGTCTGTATTTGTGTGTGTGTCTGTTATCATCGTAGCTCCTAGTGTATTTATGCTAGAGAGTTGAAACTTTGTACAAAAATCAGTCTACCGCTGTAGTTGTGCTATTCTGGATATATTGTTTATGACGTCATTAACCCGCTCTAATGACTCAGCAAAATGTATTATACGTTTACAATAAGTTTAAATAAGTACACCAAGTTTCATTTGAATCTGACATGTATATCCATGATTTTTGTTAAATTATAAACGTTAAGAAGCATCGAGCATGGTCATCATTATTAGCCTATATTGATGACCAATGGAAATGAAACGAATGTATTTACCATCAAGGACAAGCGAAGCGAGTCTAAAGTAGGGAGGATGAGCGAAGCGAATCCGTCGTGATGAGGAAAAGTTCCATAGTAACCCGTACTCGTTTCTTTCACTTTTTTAATTCTCTGTTTTCATGCGAACAACCTCATAAGAGTCATTCTCAGAAGGAAATTTACTAAAACCATTTTCTTTTCACCGATATACAATCCTTTATTAAACATTATACTTAATTTCCTTTTATGCAATAAAGCATTATAAAGATTTCCTATACATCACAACAGAAAATAAAGAAAGATAATAACTAATTGAATAGAGGGGCTCTATAATCTGAGGTCGAAATAATCGGCTCAACTCATAGCCTTTATATTAAGGTTACTTTAGAGTCTAGTATAGAGCTTTCCTGCCTGCTCTATACCTCTACAGACCTACCTTAGAAATATTAATTATATTAAAATAGACTGTATTGTAAAGGAAACATTTAACTTAATATTTATTATTTACCGTAGCTATTTATAATTAATATTAATACCTATTGTATTTTTGCGTTTGGTTACTATAATAAGGCATGAAAAATATAAACAATATATTCTTATAATAAGATTGGACCGGCATAAGCTCCTATTATAAGATTGGACCGGCATAAGCTCCTATTATGAGATTGGACCGGCTTAAGCTCCTATTATGAGATTGGACCGGCATAAGCTCCTATTATAAAATTGGACCGGCATAATCTTCTATTATAAGATTAGAGAGGCATAATCTCCTATTATAAGATAGGACAGGCATAAGCTCCTATTATATGATTGGACAGGCATAAGCTCGTATTATAAGATTGGACCGACATAAGCTCCTATTATGAGATTGACTAGAATAAGCGCATTTCTTAAGATTAAGCGCCTGTTATAAGATTGGGCATTCTTAAACGCCTATGAAAAGAGTAGACAGGTACAAACGTCTGTTATAATATACACAATAGGTTAGAGATCAATATAAACGTCCTTATTTGAACATAAGTTAAGAAAGGAAAAAGGATGGCTTTTATTGACATAATAGTTTTCCTTTCTGATAAAGTGGTCCAGTGCAACTATTTTTCACCCTCGTCACAGAGGGGGGGGGGAACTATTTTTCACATCCTAAATTCCTCTTATCCAAGGCTAGTTTCACCTTTTTAATTTCCTGTTTTAGAATATAAAGAGAGAATGTTTAAAAAAAAGTTGGGGATGTTGGTGCAGTGCTTCAATTCAGCACTTAATCTATCTTAGTGCTTTATATTGTTTGTTCCATGCAGTAGGTTTATAATCAAAAACTTCTTCAGATCGAAACGATACTCGGTACATACACCAACCTTCGCGCCAAAACTTAACTTAAAGTTAAGTTTTCTTATGAGATTTCTTCCCTTTGAAAGCGGAGCTAATTCTCTTACCGCCACTGCGAGAGGATTTTTAGTTAGCTTGACAGATTGTTATTGTGCAAACTCTTTCTGGATCGATACGATCAATTTTCTATATAAATTATGACGAAGAATAAATTGTTTCATATTCAAACTTATTGTGAACCGTTGTGCCGAGCTCATAGCAAACGTAATAGCAATTTATTTATATTACCGTCATCACACACGCCGGACTCCATCATATCACAGGTAAGCGAATATCAAGTTAATTTAAGAAGTTCAATTTAAGTTTAAATGATATTTATTGCCCCAAAGTACGGGCTTCCTGACGTGACTTGTACAGTCGATTTTATGATCGCCCCGTCAAATTTTAGCTAGTCTCTAAGAAAAATATTACAAAAAATATTACTTAGTACACCATTTAATCTTGTGTGGACTCGTAAACGTTATATTTTTTACTGGGCATCGATGATGACCGTTGACTGAATTCTTCATGTCGTGTTTATGGACATTTAAGCATCTACAGAATATTTTCTGATGCCCTTATTAAAATCATAATTTTATTTTGATGGAAAATGTTTCTTACAATATTTTTTCGGATAAGAGTTAATTTAAAAATATTTGGAAAATCGTTAATGTCAAATGAAGAACGGCCAACCATTGTATTGGAGGTGACTGTAAAACTAGGCCAATTCCTAATTGGGTGTCATATTAAATTATGCAAGTTGTCTTCAAGGTTTGATTGAATTTCCACTCCGATACCAGGAGTTGGACTCGGGAGTTGTGTGTGTGTGTTCATGTCTTAATAGACATTATTTTCTAAGCACACTAGCGATTGCTCTTATTGACATGTAGATGTAGATGAAACTTAGTACACAACTTAACCTTCATTAGACGATGATATCTATTGAAAACAAGGAGTCTTTATGTTACTTATCCAGTTTGCTGAGTCAGTAATTATTTGTTGAGGTCATTATTTCCTCAGTTTGGTTGTTAAAATTCTCTGTGAAGCCTAAAATAGAGATAAATAAAGTAGACATTTACTTTCATTCAAAAAGGCACATTCACACGTGGCTTCCACAGACTCTAGAGAGAAAGTCATCATTGTCACTCACTTATCAAACGGCAACAAACAGCTCTCCTCCAACCCTCCCCCTAACTTCCCCCTACCCTCTCCCAAACCCTTTTTTCACCCTTCCCTTTCACACAGAAACTCAATGAATAGAAAACCAGCTTCTACCACTGAGCAACTGTTACCATACAAAATTTAAATACTGACCATGCGCAGATTAATATCTTATGCGCACTCCTCAAGGTATTTTGAATAGATTTCCCAACAATTGTTGAATGCAGAAGGGTTTCACTGATAAGAGTATTTTGGATTGAAAGTCCCTCTCCCCGGAATGTTTAACATGTCCAGGACATTCAGGTCGTCACGAGATAACATGTATTGTAGTCCAAGTTGAAACAAAGCGACGCACGCCAAGCTTTCACGGCACTGATATTTCCTTGCCTTTTAGATTGACATGTAGACATTTTCTATTTAAGTTTGAGTCTACGTAACGTTTCAACCACTCAAAAGAACTCAAAATGGCAATACTTTAATAGACTTTAAAATGACTATAGAAATACAAATCTCT
Source organism: Microvelia longipes (assembly GCA_018340805.1). Lineage (NCBI taxonomy): Eukaryota > Metazoa > Arthropoda > Insecta > Hemiptera > Veliidae > Microvelia > Microvelia longipes. The sequence continues at coordinate 64,755,526 of JACMZG010001911.1, forward strand.
CAAGTATTTCTTTCTAATTTGTTAAATTCTAATATGAACTTTTTCTCGTCTATTACTGTAGGTATTTGGTACAAGTTCCGCATTTACTCTAAAACTAAGGTTCTATTTTTATCCTCAATACAAATCTTACAAACTTAAGTACAAAATCAACTTGTTATCACAAGTATCAAAATAAAGCGTTTCAAGAACATCATAACTAATTATTGTAACCTACGAGAATATTTTACTGAAGTTACACTAGTCTATAGACTACTGTCTATACACTAAATACATAACAATATGTATTTACTATTCTAATGTGTAGATTATTTTGAATGCAAGTATTTTTTATATGATAAGAAGTGTATCATGAGAAGTTATAATGAGAACTCATATTGATCATCACTAATTTGTTTATTACTAATAAACTATAATTTGGTGATAAAAAGCGAGTTTTATGTAAATAAAATGAATTTGTAACTCAGTCTACCTTCAGAATTGGGTAGAAATTTTACAAGTTATATTGACAAGAAAATGTTTATTAAATAGAAAAATGCTACAAATGTAAAAGTGTATACTTGGTATCACTTGTAAGTTACAAGTTGCTATTTACAATTTTTGTAACTGCAAGACTTGTATTTTCGTCAAACGGGGCCCAGTAAACTGAAACATCAGATATCTCAATTTCATTAGGTCAACATAAACCAAAACTTACAAATACTAAAATAAAACCTGCTGATTAGAACCTTACGTAATTAAAGTTCAAGTCAAAACATGAATAAGAAATAGTAAGAAGTAGTATGAAATAAGAAAGTAGTAAACAAAAGAAATAAGAAGTAAAAGTAAGTAAAAAAATATTATAAAAGAAATAATATTAGTATAATATAAGTAATAATAATAAAAGTCAAGTAAAAAAAATGAATAAGTAACCATTTATTTGCACTTATGCATAATAACACAATTAAACATACAAAGATAAGTAAAATTTTGTGCAAGTAAAAGAAATAAGAAAGAATTTAGAAGTAAGAAATAGTAAGTTAACGTAATTAAATATAATAATAAAATTGTCTTAATTAAGTTTCTTTTATTATTGTTACGGCTTAAACTTTATTTAGGTATAACCTAATTAACTTAAGATATTTTTGTTTTAGGTTTCTTAAGATGTAAACAATGGCTTGCAAAATTATAATGAAACAAAAAATTGTTCAAAACTATGGTAGCACTAAAACTGGCGCAGTGACTGTATTAACTTCATAATATGACACCTTGTTTCAATGCTCTTTCATGTATCAAAAATATTTTGTTTTTTGAGTTCTCAAATATCAGTTTCTTCTAACACATGACATTAAACTTATATAGCTAGGTAGAAGAAAGAGAAATATAAATAAGTTTTACATCTATCTGGACCCATTATTACTAATCTTGTTCCATTAGGTTCTTATTCGTAGTTTTCTTTGATATTTAATCTATTTTATTTTCCTAACTGTTTTTATTTTTCCTTTGTTAACTCTATGATTCTAATTATTTTGTTCATATTTAACTCTAATATGAAATCGAGTGAGACTAAAACTGTTCCCTTTTTCTGGAAATATCATGTAAATTAGTGTAATTATAGAAAATATAATTATTCAAGTACAGTAAAAAAAATATTTGCCTAATTTGGCTTGTTAATGTCTTTGAAATACCAATCAGGAAGTTGTAACCTCTGATTCGCTTAGATCGTCGGCAGAATATCATGTTTAGTTTAAGGTTGTAGAGCTATTACTTAGGTATCACTACTCTCGAAGTGTCACGCATGCATTTCATTACTAAACAATCCAGGTCTTGGTTGAGTATTCGTTGTACGCCCTATAACCAGAGCAATATCAGTATTAACTTCCTACACACCTGTTTCTGATTTTTCAAAGGGAATGCGCAATGCATTACACTGATAGACCAAACTATAGTCATCATTCCAACATCGACTCTGCACTGAGCAGCTATTTCAGCTCTGCACTGAGCAGCTATTTCAGCTCTGCACTGAGCAGCTATTTCAGCTCTCATTTAAAGCTCAGTCGTGATAATTAGCGAAACGTCTTATTTGTAGAACTCCATAAGTATTTAAAACAAAGTTGACTTTAGTTCTACAATTATTTAGAAAGAAAGCTATATATTTCAACCCCTTTGGGTCATCTTCAGGCCTAAACAACAAATAAAAATTAAAAGTACAAAACATTTGACAAAAGCATTATAACTAAGGTAGCTAAATTTAAATACAAACAAAACAAAACTTACTACATCCTCTTAAGAGGATATAGTAAGTAGGATATAAGAGGATTAAAACTTAATAATCTTAAGAGGTTATAGTATAATAATAATAATAATAATGAGAATGCCCGTTTAGAGTCTTGCGGCTCATCAGGGATAACCCCTGCGGGAACAACCTCGGGTGGTAGTAGCAACCGTTACGCTCAAAGTGTATTCTAAATCTGGCGATAATTTATCTAAACAATAATCTTCTATAAACTGAGAGCGTAACCTGGGATGCGAACCCCAGACCTCCGTGGGTGTCGAAGGTCAGTGTAAAGACTAACTCCTTAACGACCTCGGCCACGGAGGCGGCCTCTTACTATAAGAGGTTATTGTAAGTAGGATATAAGAGGATTAAAACTTAATAATCCTAAAAGGTTATTGTAAGTTTTGTTTTGTTTGTATTTAAATCTTAATTTAGCTACCTTATTTATAATGTTATGTTTTTGTAATGTTTTTGTCAAATGTTTTGTACTTTTTATTTTTTTTGTTGTTTAGGCCTGAAGATGACCCAAAGGGGATGAAATATGTAGCTTTCTTTATAAATAACTGTAGAACTAAAGTCAACCTTGTTTTAAAAAATAATGTTAAGATTTTTTAAAATATACAAAACAACAAAAAATTTAAATATACAAATACATTTAATCATATTAAATCATAAAACTTATTAGAGTTTAACTTAATTTAAAATGTTAACTTATGTTAAGAACTAGGCAAACAAATAAAAAATTAAAACATTTTAACTTATAAAAATAAAATAAATTTACAATTTCATTTTAATGTAAGTATATTTAATGCGAGCATTTCTATAGACTCTTTCTAACATGCACATTTTTACAAAAAGAATCTTGGTTCCGGCAATAAGGTTTTCTCGTTATATTTACAGAACATAAGTGTATCTAAAATTGTTAAGCAAAGGGGAGACTTGTCCATTCAAGTCCCAGCACAACCTTAACTATATCTAGGGCTGATTTTAAAACAAGGTAAAAATGAATAAGAAAGTCAAAAATTATAAAAAGAATATTTGAGGACTGTATTTAAGATTAAAATAATTAATGACAAAATCATAAAAGATCTTTCAGCAAAGAAAATACTTCAAATAAATCAAGAGGAATATTCTGAGTCCTGAAAAGGACTATCATAGAATATTAAAATTAATACAAAGAATTATGTTAATTAAAAGAAAATTTAATGTCTCGCGTAAATAATCAAAATTAAGATTTCTCCCGATAACAATAAAAAAAACCTTATGCAGGAATGAGGTCTCAAAAGATAGGAAATAATTATTAATTATATTGTTTATAAGTTTTACTATGTAAATAAAAATAAGCATTAAATAAGCCAAAAAAGAAATAAAATTATAGGAGATAGAGAGAGCAAATAATAAGAAGGTATGTAAAACAACGTATGTAAGGTCTTTATGGCTTGATAAGGAGAGCTCCGAACGCCATAAGTTACGGTATTCAACTGGTAAACATCAATTTCGTCAGATGGTTCAAAATGCCACAATATCTGTTGATAAATGCGATGTGATGGGTCGATATCTATTTGACGATACATCTTAACGATGTCACATGTAAACGCTATACGATGACGTCTAAAACGGAGGACAATATCTCCTATGTCACTCTGCAACTTCGGTCCAACTAACACATGGTCATTTAAAGGACCCTGACTAGTTCGAGCAGAGACGTCGAAAACAACCCTAATTTTTTGCTCTTGTAGATCTGACTTGTACACAGCATGATGTGGAATGAAGTAACCATTCGGATCAGCTTCAGGTACCTTTGACATATGTCCCAAGGTAATGTAATCAGACATAAATTGGCAATAGTCTTCCCGTAACTTTTGATCTTTTAATAATTTTTGTTCTAGGTTTAAAAAGCGTTTAAGAGCTGATGGTTTAGAAGCACCAAAATTTAGTGGAGGCGATCGAACCCTCAGGGGTTCGATAATGTGTAGACTCAAAGTGGTCTTCACAGAGTTGATCTTCAGTGGATAACTTAGAATAAGGTACATTGACTTCTTCGGTCTCCCAAAATTTGTGAATGATGGATGTTAGGTCTTCTTCAGCCGATGTAAGCAAAAGAGAAACAGGTCCAGGACTAGTAGACTCCCGTAGAAGTTTGCCCATGATGATGTGACCAAAAGAAGTTTCAATTAAATGTGGAGCTCCATCCCCAACACTGAAAGGAGCACCTTTAACAATATCACAATAGATATCAGCAGCCAGTAACAGATCTATTTCATTAGGTTTCCAGAAGTCTGGATCTGCTAGGTCGTAATTAAGATATTGATCCCGAATAGTGGCAGGTATAGGTGTTTGAGGTAAGACATAATCAAAGAAGGTAACAGTATCAACTTCTAATAGAAGCTGAGGATGTTTTTTAGAATGCGGTCTCAAAATACAATCAACTTTTCCCCCCGTTGACATCGAAGATGATGAATTAACTCCACGAATAGTTGAGGTTGAGCCTTTGACAGGTAGTCCTAACCTAGCAACACATTTCTCAGTAATGAGAGAAACTTGGCTTCTACAGTCAACAACAACACGAACTGGTTGATATTGCCCATTGTGGTCTTTGATCTGAGCCAGCATGGTGCCTAAAATAACATCTCTATTAACCATAAGAGCGCACGCGATACCAGCAGACTGAGTGGAATTAACATGTGATGTTACAGGAACAGACGGAGGTGGGTCAGGTTGGTTATGACCATTACCAGACATTGATGGCAAGTGAAGTAAAGTACTATGTTGTTTTTTGCATTCCAAACACCGAAAGGTTGATTTGCACTGAGGTGTTTTATGATAAAGATGCAAACAATTCCGGCATCCAGTAAAATCCTTCAGAAGCTTAAACCGTTCATTAGGTGAGGCCTTTAAAAAGGTAGGACACTGTCTTAAGATATGAGATTGGTTACAGATATAGCAGGTCAATGGGCTTTTCTGTTGGATAGGTCTAGAGGAAATATTTTCAGGTACAACAGATTTCCCGGTTGAAGGTTTGTGAATAGGTCTAGAATTATTAGATTTATTAATATTTGGCTTAGCATTGGTCAAAAGTACATGTTTAGATGAGTTAAGATTATTCTTAGACTTGGTAGAAGGTTGAAACTTGTTTGGGCTTGGTATAGTAGGTGTTGGTTTATTATGACTATGATCAGGTTTTGCGGTATCTTCATCTATCAATGCAACAGCAAGATAACGTTCTTCTACGAAATCATGTAATGATTGAAAGGTAGGAAAAGGTATTTTGGCATTTTCTATTTCAAATGCTTCTCGAGTAGTAGCATCTAAATGTTTAATAGCTAACTCAAAAAGGATGAAAGAAGCCTTATCAGGAATTTCCAAATTGTTGAACGCAGTCACACTTTCCGATACTGTGAGAAGAAATGATTTGAGAGAAGAAGCAGTAGGTTTCCCTTTATGTTGGTTAAAGTTCATGATCTCATTTAGGTAAAATGATGCTATCTTCCTCTTACTATCATAATGTTTTAATAAAAGTTTCCAAGCCTGATCAAAGTTCTCATCACTAACTTTAATATGTTTTATCAAAGATTTAGCAGGTCCACTTAAAGACTTATTTAAAAAATAAAATCTCTCAATGTCGGCCAATTTATCACGATTTAAAACCAAAGTCGTAAAGGTATCTCGAAATGCAGGCCAATCATGTAAAGAAGTACCTGAAAAAGGAGGTATTTCAATTTTAGGTAGACGCACAGAAGAGTCATTTTTCATAGTACTCTCTAAAAGTGCTTGGTTAGCAGCAGCAACTGCGGCTGCAGCAGCTGTAGCTGTAGCTTCTTTAATAGCTAAGGTAATATCAGCTGGAGAAAAAACTATTTCTTGCTTCTTAGGTGGTGGAGACTTAGGAGAAGCCTTCACTTCTAACTGCTGAGCAACACCAAATACATAATAACGCTGACTTCTAGCATTCAATATAAAATTTTTATCTTCTTGACTCGGAAAGAATCTTCTTGTTGATGGAGTTTGGTCCTTGCCCTCTTCTACCTGTTCAGGTTCAGAAGGGTAAGAGAGACAAAGTACTGTTAACTCATCATAGACTCGATCTAACTCACTAGATATAGTATTAAGTTGTGTTACCATCCCATTAAAAGTATTAAGTTGAAATTGATCTTTAGGATTAAGGTTCTTAGAAAACTTATAAATGGAAGATATTTCATTAATGCTGTAACCGTCGGATATACCCTGTAGGCATGTACCTTAGAACTTAGGCTTAATGAGTGCTCCTTATAGGGTTAAGATCAAACATTCAACTTATTTAGTCACTTGTTGTGAGTCACTATGAAGTGACTCACAACACAGCTGCAGTTGAAAGTGGTAAACAAAATTCCTTTAGGAGAATTTAGTTCATGTACCAGATTCGTAGAAGTATGATAAGAACGATAGGGTCTTATAGAATGATATCATTTCCAGTTATTTAGTTTAGAAACCATGTACTTCTTTCTCAGAAAGAAGATATCAAACACCTGCGGACAAGTTACACTCTGATAAGAGTGATAAGGTCTCTTAGAATGATGCATTTCCTGTTATTTACTTCTTATCGCACCAAACTTCCATGTACTAGTTTCCTAGAATATGATAAGAGTGATTACATTTTGGCCAGTCCCCTCCAAAGGAGGTGGTAAATAACCGTGGTATAAAAGGGTATGCATCTTATGGTAAGAGGAGAGACAGGTTCAAGTTCAGTTTTAAGCAAGTTAACCGTGTAGTTAGTTAAAAGTTATTCTCAACAGTCAGGTCGTGCAACCTCATGAAGTCCATCTCGCTAATATGGTTAGCCACCATCCGTAAGTACTAAATGTGATCTTTTACGTGTCATTAAATTAAAGCCATCAATTCCATGAACAATTCATTAGGAGTTAACTGATTCCCAAATATAGGTGCTTTGAGGCTAAGTAGAGAGGGGCTCACATACTAGGGTGTAATAGTTCAACAGTTAAACTAATGTAATGTTTTAATTTATATTGTGCTGATTGTAAGTTTTAAAATTATTAATGTTAATAACATATTAATTAAAATTAACTGTTGATAAATCTGAGTTCTTTCTCTTTATTGGACCACCTAAGACTAAGAAATCTTTTAGGAGGTTTCTTGTGGCTGTTGGGCCAGGAAGTAGTCAGCCTGGGGCACCTAACCATACCCAACGGTTACAAATGCAAGAATCAAATCTAGATTTTAATAACAAAAAAGATTTATCATATGAATCCATGATGAGGTAATTAAGTTTCCAAAATAAAAATTTAAAATAAGATAATAAAAGTAAGAATAACCAAAAAATTGTTCTCACAGAAAACAACAGTAATAATAGATCTAAAGAAGTAATAGCAGATCTAGTAAGTAAAAATAATGTTTGGTCTCATAATAATTGATCATAAAAAATAATTATAGTTGATCCAAAAAAATAAGGTATTGATCTAAAGAAGAAAATACTCATCTAAAAATAAGTATTGATCTAACATTAAGTCATACATGATTAAGACATATTTGGTCAAGTACAAGCCAATAAAAATTTAAATTAAGCTCAATGAATAAAAAATAGCTAAACCAGAAATCATAAAATTCTAAAAAGGTAACTGTAAATAGAATAATATTCACAACAAAATAAAGGCATAAATAATAAAGTATTATTAGAAGTGCAAGTTATTGAATCAAGTATAAAAATCAAATAATAAAAACTAAAATTAAAGTTGAGGATACAAGACATTAAATTCTTTTTAGGTAAAAAATACAGTTAAAAAAATTGAAAAATCAGGTAAAAAATCCTGCTCGAAACGACCAACAAATTGTGTTAAGCAAAGGGGAGACTTGTCCATTCAAGTCCCAGCACAACCTTAACTAATATCTAGGGCTGATTAGGGCTGATTTTAAAACAAGGTAAAAATGAATAAGAAAGTCAAAAATTATAAAAAGAATATTTGAGGACTGTATTTAAGATTAAAATAATTAATGACAAAATCATAAAAGATCTTTCAGCAAAGAAAATACTTCAAATAAATCAAGAGGAATATTCTGAGTCCTGAAAAGGACTATCATAGAATATTAAAATTAATACAAAGAATTATGTTAATTAAAAGAAAATTTAATGTCTCGCGTAAATAATCAAAATTAAGATTTCTCCCGATAACAATAAAAAAACTTATGCAGGAATGAGGTCTCAAAAGATAGGAAATAATTATTAATTATATTGTTTATAAGTTTTACTATGTAAATAAAAATAAGCATTAAATAAGCCAAAAAAGAAATAAAATTATAGGAGATAGAGAGAGCAAATAATAAGAAGAAAGCATGAAAAATTGTTTGTGTGTAGTGTTTTTAAATTATTATAATAGGAAGGGAACATTAGGTCGAAGAACAAACTGATGATGAGGCAGCATATAAAATTTTAAAAGGTGGTTGCAAGTATGAAAAATCAGATCTGATGTTAACTATGAACTAATAAAACTGGAAAGAGCACACCTGAATAAGAATGAAGCTGAAGATGATAAAAGGTTAAAGTTGCTGACAAACCACATAAGAAATTCTCTGAGTGGATCCAAAAGTCCTTAAAACTGTCAGGTAAGTAAGTTCCCTTTAAAACTCCAAATTACTGGTAATGAACTACACCACACAACTTCAGTACATTTAAGATTAAACTTGACAGACTATAATAAATTAATATTGCACTTGACTAAAAAGTTAAAGGTAAAAAAAGATGGTCTAAAATAGGTCTTATAAACTGGTCACATTTTGTTGGCTGCATAACTCAGACTCATCTTTTGATAGACTGCATAAAAGAAAGGTTAAGTGAATGGAAGGGATAAAATATATTATGAATCATTGTGACAGTTTAATGTAGAGTGAAAGAAGAAAGTAAAAAGGAAAAAAATATTAAACAAGTTAGAAGAAAGTAAATAAAGACAACAAAGGTTCAATTTAATTTGAGAGATTAAAGAAAGTAAATAAACCTTGACCTCACCCAGTGACAATATATCAAAATAAATGAAAAGATAAATTCCTTACAAAAAAATAAAATAATAAATACAAACAAGGGAATTTTATAAAAACCTAAACAAAAATGCAATGTAGCATTGCTTTTATTATTTCTTTCTTTATTTTATCAGTAGTTCTTGGTTGTGGAATTACCTTATAAATGACAACTCAGATAAATTCGTATCTTTTTATTCGAAACTTTAATCTGGAGAGAGACAGATTCGAAAGGTTTTATAGAGATTTGTAGAGACATTTATTAATTCGAAATATTTCATTAGTAGTATGAAATTTCAGTGAGATATAAACTCAACGATATGGTGAGATTCACTCTCATCACAACAATATGTATAACGGCTATCTATGTTAAAGGATAACATAACTTTATGTTAACGTTGTCAACTAGTAGCGTCATTTATTAAAAATACTAATTTATCTTCTGATTAAATGATAATATTATGTTTTAGAGATTAATAGTTGAAATTAATATTTGAACTGATACTGTACTTTGGAAAAGTAATATTATTAAACTCCAGTCCGATGGAAACCTGTATTTGCTCACATGTGATTTTCATTTGACAGACGTTTTAGTTTTCTCTCTTTCCTAGAGATTAAAATTTGATAAAAAAAATTGACGAAGGGCTGACAATGAGGAGGAGTCCGACCAAGTTTATACACTTCAAAATATTAAATGATATTTTGGAGTTGGAATCTGTCATACGAATATTCAGTCGTGGATTTGTAATTTAATACTTGTTTGTCCTCCTGCCATGTCGCTGATACTTATTACTTCTATTTTTACTTATTTTTTTGTTTACTTTATTACCACGGCATAATAAATAAACGTGGAATCAGTTGTTGGAAGTCTTCCTATAAAGTCAACCTTGAACAGGAAATGAAAGTTAATAAGTTTCGTTTCCAATGCAGAAACAACGTCAGGGGGTCAGAACATCGTAGTGTTAACTCGGTGTCAATACTTTGAAACTATTAATGCTTAGGTTGGGCACTAAGAGGAATACAATAACTACTGCTGTCTACTAATACACTATATTTCGCCCTCTACCTCAGGGTATATTCATGTAATCTACAACATAGATCAATACAAATAAATTAGGTAACGAATGTTGGAACTAAAACTATTTTATTAATTATTATTATTTTTATTTTATTATTATTATGGATTTTTTTATAAATAAATAAATTATATTACTTACAATTAAATTTCTAGCATCTTAATGCTAATTGTCAATAAGATTAAAATTTTAAACAAACATATAAATTAAATGGTAAAAACTGTATGAAGCATGAACAAAATACAAAATACAAAATACAAAATATTTTTATTTATGATATATACATAGTATTTGATCATATTGTCAATAATAATTCAACTATTTTATCCTTCTAAAAGTAGGGGCTACTCCCCTGACTACTAAAATTAATAATCGTAATAATAACATAACAACATAAAACATATAGATAAATAAATTTACATAAATTATAGATGATTGTAAAGAAATCTTTTAATTCGTACATTGGATTTTCTATTAAAATACATTTAATTTTATTATAAAAAGTCTTAGGGTCAAGTTGAGTGAAAGCTAAGGGAAGATGGTTATAAAGGTGAATACCAACTTGTTCTATATGGTTCCTTTCTGTCTTATAGAGCCTTAGTTTGTTAGTAGTAAGTTTGGTCTTATGTCTGGTATGGTAGTCATGTACGTCTGTGTGTCTGTTTAAGTCATCTTTAATGCTGTGAATGTAAGTCAGGTATTGTAAGCAAGCTAAAGTACATAGTCAGGATCTCATTTTCTTTAAAAACTTTTCTACAACTAACTCTTGAGATAATTTATAAATGATCCTTATTGCTTTCTTTTGTAATAAAAATATTTGGTTAGCATTAGTGGCATTACACCACACTAATGTACCGTATGATAGGTGGCTATGGAAATAAGAATAATAAATAGATTTTAAGGATTCCAATGATAAATCAAAAAAAGCCCTTCTGAGCATATAAATACCTGTTGCTAACTTTTTACTTAGGTTGTTTAAATGAATCTCCAGGAGAATTTACTGTCGATATGAACTCCTAAAATTAAAGGAATGGAGAGATGTAGATTGTATGTCATAGTAAATTTGTTCCGTCTTGTCATCATTAAGTTTAAGTCTGTTAGCTCTACACCAGTCAGTCAGTATGATAGTCACTTGCTCTGCTAGAGTGTTTAAGTCTTCCACATTATCGCCTGTGATAACAGCACCGAAATCATCGGCAAAAAGAAAAGAAATTATATCTTTAAATTTTTGAAAAGCAAATGGCAGATCGTTTATAAAAATTAGAAATAAAATAGGTCCGAGAACGGATCCTTGTCTTACTCCGTGTAGGATCTCTAGTAGATCAGATTTTAGATCATTTATTTCTACATATTGAACCCAACCTAACAGGTAGGATGCAATAAAGTCAGCTGATTTTGTATCAAAACCATAATACTGTAACTTTTCTTTTAAATTACCGAGCTTACTTAATCAAAAGCCTTTGATAAATCAAAGGCCTTTGATAGGACCTTTTTCCCTAGATCATAACTACTTAAGCAAGTATTTACGAACTTAGTTATTGCTGAGATGGTTCATGCCTTTTCTATATCCGTGTTGATTTTTACTAAACAAACTATTATTTTCAAAGTATTTAACTATTCGATTGCGAACACTGATCTCAATTACTTTAGCTAAAGCAGGGATGAGTGATATAGGTCTGTAATTTGCATAGTCACTCTTTGATCCTTTCTTGTATATAGGTATGACTCTCGCTATTTTAAGAATATTAGGAAATTTACCTTCCTTAAATGACTGATTTATCAAATGAGTAATAGGTTCAGCTAATTCTATGGATAAAAATTTTTAAAATTTTAAAATTAATTCCAAATGCATCCTACTTGATGAGTTTTTTAAATTATTTAAAATATTATAAATTTCTTCAACTGATACCTCAGTCAAAGTGAAAACATGTTCAGCTTTAGGAGCAAGATTTAAATAATACTGGAACTTTTTCTCAGACGGCTTTATGTTGCTTACAATATTATTTACAGAATCTATAAAATAATTATTTATTTTATTTGCATTTAAATTGCAGGGAGGATTCCCCTGACTTTTCTCTTTTTTATTTAAGGTTTTATTGATTATTTCCCAAGTTTTTTTAGTTTTATTTTTGCTTTTTTAATTTCATTGTCATTAAATTTACGTTTTGCTTCATTTATTGCGTTTAAATATTAGATTTAATTTTTTTTTTACATTTTCTTTTTTAAAATAAATGCGAGTGCGAGTTCGTTTAAAATAAACGAACAAGTGAGTATAAATACTGAAGAAAGAGGGATAGGTGAAGTAAAATTATTGTTGAGAGAGGGGATCTATATAGATAATAGGAATTTAAAAAAGGCGGGAATAGGATTTAATTTGAATTTATTTTCTGGAGTATCCCACTATAATGTTTATTTATTTCTTTACTGTCCTTTTTATAATTGATATTATTTTCTTCTTTAGATATATGTAGAGCTTCAAGTAATAATCTTTTCTTATCATTATTTTCCATGGCTAAGATTTTTACTTCATTAAAATTAAAAGTGTTGAAGCTCTACATATAACTAAATAAGAAATAATATCAATATAAAAAGGACAGTAAAGAATAAAATAAACATTATAGTGGGATACTCCAGAAAAATAAAATTATAATTAAATCTATTCCCGCCTTTTTTAAATTCCTATTATCTATATAGATCCCCTCTCTCAACAATAATTTTACTTCACCTATCCCTCTTTCTTCAGTATTTATACTACTTGTTATGCTTCATACAGTTTTTGCCATTTAATTTATATGTTTGATTAAAAATTTTAATCTTATTGACAATTAGCATTAAGATGCTAGAAATTTAATTGTAAGTAATATAATTTATTTATTTATAAAAAATCCAATAATAATAAATAAAATAATTAATAATTTTAATAATTAATAAAATAGTTTAGTTCCAAATTCGTTACCTAATTTATTTGTATTGATCTATGTTGTAGATTACATGAATATACCCTGAGGTAGAGGGCGAAATATAGTGTATTAGTAGACAGCAGTAGTTATTTTATTCCTCTTAGTGCCCAACCTAAGCATTAATATAATTAATATGAGGAACAACAAAAGAAATTATACTTTGAAACTATTGACGCAAGGCTGAGTCTTAGAGTTGTTCACTCTTGAAGATGCTTATATCAGTGAAAGCCAAATGTCAGGAGCTTCAATTTCCTTGCAAAGCTATGTAGGAGATTGTTATTTGAATTTTCCAGAAAATTCAAATGGAATTGCACACATAATACTTGCTCCTGGCATGGACAGTACCTAGCATGGACGGTACCTAGCATGGACGGTACCTAGCATGGACGGTAACTGCATGACGGTACTAGCACCGATACCTAGCATGGACGATACCTGGCATGGACGGTACCTGGCATGGACGGTACCTGGCATGGACGGTACCTAGCATGAACGACCTGGCACGGTAACCTGGGGCATGGACGGTAACTGGCAATGGCGGGACGATACATGGACGGTAACTGGCATGGACGGTACCTAGCATGGACGGACGTACTGGCATGGACGGTAACCTACCCTAGCATGACGGTACCTGGCATGGACGTAACTGGGCATGGACGGTACATAGCATGGACGGTAACTGGCATGGACGGTACCTAGCATGAACGATACCTGGCATGGACGGTAACTGGGCATGGACGGTACCTAGCATGGACGATACCTGGCATGGACGGTACCTGGCATGGACCTGGCATGGACGGTATTGGCATGGACGATACCTAGTATGGACTGAACGTTTACCTATATCATTTATCACCTCAGACGTAGGACCTAAAGTATTTGGGGTTTGTAAGTTTCCGTAGAAGACAATTTTCTAGCTTAGATGATTCCTTAGTCTCCTATAATTTAAACAAATAATTAATTGCGTCAATTTTTTAATTATGATTCATAAACATTAGGGTCATATAATCTTTAGAAGTACCCCGTAATGTCTAATTCTCTTCACCAAAGAACCTTGGTAAAAAAATAAACATTATTTTAGATTTTCAGAAAGAAAAATTACGAAGAAAATTGTAACAAAACTGAGTTAGTTTGTTGACATAAAGTAGATGAGACAAGTCCGGGAGGGCTTAACGTCTTTTGACCTAACTTTACTCGGAAATATAATACCTAACTTTTTCCTTTAAGTATATTAACTTAAGATGGCGTCAAGACAGATCAAAAACTTTTTTTATAAAACTTATTTAAGTTCAAATAGAGGAGAAAGGAAAAAAAATGAGACAAATTAATCATAAAACTAAAAACTGAAATTCTTCTTACAACTTCTAGTGACGAAGTATATTTTTCTCAAGTCAAGACAAAGTTATCTACTTATAGAAGTTAACTCAACAGAACTTTAAAAAATATAAACATAGCTGAAGAAAATGGGAAAAGTTGAAAATAGTTATTTTTAAGAGAAATACAAGTTCCTCTGCGAAATAAAATTGTCTGCGGTGTAAATTGTTACCAGTTTTTACTTTTAACTTTTAAAGTATTGTTGTTGTTGTTCCTTTCTAGCGAATTTCTAAAAGAATTTATGAAACGAGGCAATGATTTTGTGCGTAAAATTTGTTAATAAAAGTCAAGAAGTTTTGAAAGACTTTAAGCACATACTTATGTAATATATGTAATGAGATGCAACTTTAACACAGCGCAAATTATCTTATAATAATACAAATCTTATAAAATAAGAGATTATATTACGGTTACAAAGCCAGAACAGAGTAATCTAACTGATTGCGTTGTTGGTTACGAAAACCACCGATATGACTGTTGCTCCTTAACCTTTTGGCAAACGCCGCCCTTCCTTAAAACTAACTGAGGCCAAAAACCCGCGGCTCAGAGACCTTTTATTGTAAATGGGTAGTTTGTATTTTAACATAATTTACCATGTACCAAAATACAAAGAAGGAGAGGCCCCCCCTCCCTACCCTCTCTTATATTGCATGGAACTTTAAATCTACCAATATTTAGTAGTAGTAGTAGTAGTAATGATTGGATGAGGAAAGCTAGGCAAATAGGCCATGTAGTTGGGCTCTTCTTGCCAGCAATGATTTCTTAGCCTACACATCCTCTACCAAGAATTTCTTGGAAAGATTGATATATTGGAGGATATCTCTCCAACTAAGAAAAGAAAGTGCCTTTAAGAGAAGAAAGAAAGGGTACGAAGAGAAGTATAGGCCTCACACTTTGCAAGCAGGTGAAAGGCTGTCTCCTCATAATGCCCACACATGGGACAGTTAGCCTCTGAGATTATGCCTAAAGTATTAAGATGTTTATTTAATCTACAGTGACCGGTCAGAACACTAACTAGGTTCCTAAGATAGGGCTTGCTGAGGTTAATTAGAAAATTTGTATTTTTTACTCTACCTAGACTTATAATTACGCAGTATTTATTTAATGAAATTATTAACTTTATAAATTATCATTTAAAAATTGAAAAGCTTTCATCTTTTTAAAAAATATTATCAGGTTTTTATAAATTCATACACAAGAGTTAGAAATTCTGACATAAGAGTTAGAAATTCATAAACAAGAGTTAGAAATTCATACGTAAGACTTAGAAATTCTTATGTAAAAGACGTTAGAACTAGTGTGACTTTTGTAATTAAATACTTTCAACTAATTTATAAATTCGAGGAATAGAGGTGTTTAAGGGAATTCTAAGCAAGATTCCATATGACATATTTATCTTAATATGTACAATTTAAAAGAAACCTGTTCCACGTAGATATGTTAGGCAAGTAGTTATTTATAGCCAGGTTAGATAATTTTGGGTTTTTGTAAAAGAGTGCATCCTAAACTGTTCAAAACTTATATTTTAGTAAAGTTAATTTAATGTGGAATAAAGGGTCAGCTTAAATAAAGCATATCAACAAATTAACGATAAATTAGTACTTTAATTCTGATCTATTTGATTCATATGTATATTTTTACACAAAACGCATTGGAGTCCCCAAGAACCTTTTCGCGGTCCCCGGTTAAAAAAAAAAAGAAGAGGGAATCGTAATACACGCTGTGGGTTGAGCACAAACAGGAAGGCTAAAATCACCCGGTTCAAACATTCCTAATGATACACTTTAACCAGTAACTGTCCGTAGGCTAAGGGAGAACTAAGCTAGATAGTTGGTCGAGTTGAATGGTGTGAAAGCACAAGTGCACTATTATGCTATCTTTTGTCTTAGCTTGTATCCTCGTTGCCTCTGACTTGAAAATGAGAGAGAAATTCAGTGCGCAGTGTAAGCGGTGAGTGGTTAGAGTAAAGAAAAGTGTTATAGACCTACGATTTTAACTGTAAAATTTCAACATGGTCAGAGAACTTGTAGAAAACCACTTAGAAGGTCTTATAACCAGAGTCAACTCAATCAACTGCTGTTATCAGAATTAAATTCACAAGTCAGCAGGATTTCCAGTGCAAACCCAATGCTTTTCTATATTACTAAAATTAAACAAGGAAAAGTAAAGATGCTTATTTATATTATTTGAAAATTTCAACATTTAATTCGTATTTAAATATAAATAAAATATATTCAATAATCTTCCTAATTAAAAATAACCAAAAACAAAAATACAATAGGTATTATTATTAATAATAAATGGTTCAGGTAAATAATAAATATTAAGCTAAATGTTTCCTTTACAAAGCAGTCTATTTTAATATAATTAATATTTCTAAGGTAGGTCTGTAGAGGTATAGAGCAGGCAGGAAAGCTCTATAGTACTAGACTCTAAAGTAACCTTATATAAAGGCTATCGTTGAGCGATATATTTCGACCTGAGATTATAGAAGCCCCTCTATTCAATTAGTTATTATCTTTCTTAATAGGAGATTTATGCCTCTCTAATCTTATAATAAGAAGATTATGCCGGTCCATTTCTATAATAGGAGCTTTGCCGGTCCATCTCATAATAGGAGCTTATGCCGGGTCCAATCTCATATAAGCTTATGGGTCCATCTTATAAAGGAGCTATGCCGTCCAATCTTATTTAAGAATCTATTGTTTATATTTTTCATGCCTTTTATAGTAACCAACGCAAAAATACATAGGTATTAATATTAATTATAAATGCTACGGTAAATAATAATATTAAGCTAAAATGTTTCCTTTACAAAGCGTCTATTTTAATAAATTAATATTTCTAAAGTAGGGTCTGTAGAGGTATAGATCAGGCAGGAAAGCCTCTTACTAGATCTAAGTAACCTTAATTAAAGGCTATCAGTTTGAGCCGTATTCGACCTGAGATTATAGAGCCCCTCTATTCAATTAGTTATTATCTTTTCTTTATTTCTGCTGGTGTGATAGGAATCTTTATATGCTTTTATTGCATCAAAAGCAAATTAAGTATAATGTTTAATAAAGGATTGTATATCGGTGAAAGATATGGTTTTAGTCAATTCCTTCTGAGAATGACTCTTATGAGGTTGTGTTGCATGGCCAAATTAGGACGGAGGGACTCTCTACTGCATCATGTCATAAAAATACACGTCTTTAAATATTCAACACACAACACCACACACACACACACACACACCACCACACACACACACACACACACATATACATATATATAATATATATATATATATATTATATAATTATATATATATATATTTTATATATATATAGATCGTGGATTTCGGCACGGAGGTTCGGGGTTCGGCAGCTCGAACCTGCTGTGCCATAAATGCTCTAACATTTTATATGATGTATTTGTTAAAAAGATTTCGCCAACTTTATTAATGCTTAGAGTTTAGTAGATGCAACCCACCTGAGGTGTGTTCCCGCAGGGTGAATACCCTGATGGGCCGAAGGTCCTAAAAACGGGCATTTTATTATATATATATATTATATTAATATTATATATATATATATATATATATATATTATATATATATATATATATATATATATATATATAACTCTTACAAGGGCTATGGATACTAAAACTAAAGAAATGCGTAGCTACAGATAGTGATAGGTTCAGACCCACGGACTTGTGACCGGGTGTGGAGGGTTAATGGATTTTTCGCTAGATTTAGAAAGAATCTTGCTGTCAAGTGGTCCTACAAGACTCGTCTCAACAGAGGCACTCTGCTCCAATATGATTAAAAGCCTATAACGGTCAATTCTTGAAGATCACAGAAGACAGAGATCAACTATTGTAGAATATTCTTAGCCTGTGTTAAGACACTCAATTTAGAAGAGATAGGCTATAGGAACTGAAGTTTCTATAAATAGTTACTAGTATATACTAGTAACTATATAGTTACCTAGTATATATAGTACTATATTAGTTACTATATACTGTAATTACGTAACTATATAGTTACTATATACTAGTTACTATATACTAGTAAGTATATAGTAACTATATAGTTACTATATACTAGTAACTATACAGTAACTATATAGTTACTATATACTAGTTACTATATACTAGTAAGGTAACTATATAGTTACTGTATACTAGTATACATAACTTTATGTACTAATATATACTTACTATTTATACTAGTAAGTATATAGTAACTGTATAATATCTATATAGTTACAATATACTAGTAACTATATAGTTACTGTATAGTTACCATAGTTCCTATACTTATAAAATATTCGTAGCGTTAGGCTATAAATAAACAGACACACACACACAAGGTGTGACGTGGCTATGAAGCTGGACCTTTGGCTTGCTAGGGAGTGAGGCCATCGCTCCTCTTTCAAGAATAATTTAAATTAGATATGACACATGTTAATGATTCTTAGATTAAAGAAAATCTATGTACGCTTTTTTTCATTTGTTTATGTATAATTAATGGATTTTTTAGCCTTTAATAAATATTTTATATTGTTTAGGTTTAAAGGTTTTATTTAACTAAACTGTTTTTATAGTGCGTAACTGAAGAAAGTGTTTTTCCTATAGTACGACACACGGCTAAAATCAATTGACAGCGCGCCAAAAATCAGTGAGGGAAAGAATTCTATTGGTTCAGACCGACCCCGCTCTTTCCCCCTCCACCTCATGCCAACCTCGGTATAAAAAAATACCTTTTTCGTAAATAAAATCATAAAAAGGCAACACTGGTTGTAAATATTTGTAACTGCGTCACTTTTATTTCCCTCATTGAATTGTCGTCGTCTATTAAGTTAGGCAAAATTCGAAAACAACAACAACCTGATTGTTCATATTGATCTGTTTGATTTCGTTTCGCTTCATTCCAATCTATCAATTCATCCAATTATTGCGAAGTTGTAATATGATCAGAGTGCCTATATTTGACGAGTTCATATATTGACGTATTCATCAAGCATTTTTGCTATTTGAGTAAGCGCAGGTTCTGTGCTCTGTCAACCAAAAGACAGCAATTTTTTTTTTGAAAATGCCATATCTTTCAATAGATGACAGTCTTGACTTTTTAAGTCTTGAATGCATATTGTGTCATATTATTTTTATAATATGAAACAATACGCATTCAATTATACAAAATTGACACAAAAAAGCAGTTTGTTTTGGAAAAAAGTAATTAATTATAGCTGACAATTTATTAAATCGCAAACTTTTATCAAATAACTATTATGATCCATTGCATTACGTATTAACAACTTTAACTCCACTTAATTCATACTTCCGAAAAAATTTAAAGCAACACTTAGTTAGTTAAATTTATAAGAACAACAATATTCCTTCTTAAAAAGCAAATATTAATTAATTTTAAAAAAAAATATGATATCAAATAAAAACAAATAAAAATTCAAAACATAACCTGACTTTCCTGTTGCCAGAGTAGAATTTTTTTGTTACATAAAAGAAGGATTTTTTTTATTAAAGAAAGAGGGTTGAAAGCATTGAGATTTTGGGCGGGCTGTCATTTGATTTTAGCCGTGTGTCGTATTATAATTGTCAATATTATCAAAATATCCAGTATAGGTTAAAGTGGTGACTTAGATCTTTAGCTCTGTGTTTATGCAAAATACGCTGAAATAGATGTGCAAGTAGTCTGCTCTATACATAAACTTCTCGGCTTATTTTTTACAAGCTAGTTCAACTAGAAAACTCGAATTTAGAGCCAATTATAAAACTGGCTTGAATTAAATTCGAATTAAAACTTTATCCTTTTCAATGCTTGTGGATTTGTGTTTCTATTTTTTTTTTATTTTACTTCATAAATAACTTTGAAAACTTTTAAATGATTATGGATGGGTGGTTTAAAATCTTGGTAGACCTGAGGAGCAATTATAATTTAAATTAAATATAATAAGCTGTCAGTATGAAACCTAGCTTGTATTTCTAATTTATCAATAATCATAAAACACATGGGCGCTCAGCTGTCTGTTTTATAAAATTAGATGTCTCCAGATCTGAGCTAGCCACCAATAGCTACAGCCTAATAGAAACAGCTCAATAGCTACAGAAATACATCTTTAGTTCATCTAAAGAAATAGATACTTCTAGGATAAATAGTTCAGCCAGAAATAATACTAAGTTTATAGATGGAATCAAAGAATTTAATAAATTAGATAAAACAATAAAAGATGTCAAAATAATAAAAAGCAATTTAAAAATTTATTATTCGAACACCTCTATTTAGAAATTTTAAAAGCCTGTTAGTGTTAAAATTTAAGTTTTATCAATGTAAACATTGAATTTTTGTATTTTTTTTTGTATATTTTGTAAGTAGCTTTGCTAAATAAATATGAATTTCATTTCGTTTCACTTCCAACAGAAACAGCATAATAGCTACAGCCTAATAGAAACAGTAAAAAGTCCTAGTTAATGTGTAAGAATGAAATAAATAAATTAATTTATAATATATTTATATTTTGCAACAGTTTTTGACAATGTGCCAAGATAGTTTTCATTCACTGCAGTTTTAAAAATATTCAAAAGATTTCACTTCGAGCCATATATATTAATATTTGTTTCATATTATGTATGTTTAGCAATTAACTGAAATAAGTATTTCCCCTTTATTTTCATTAATCATCTTCTTTGGACTTCCTAAGTTGTAATAACTTAATTTAGTGCAGGTAAGCAAGGAGTATATTATAAACAACAGATGCACACACTCGGCCACCTTTTTATTGAGCTTTGATTGATATCCATTATTTTAATTTTGACATTCATGCCCTAATACAACTTTAAGTTGCGTTCCAAGTGCTATTTTTAATTTCCACTGCGGAATGAGTAGAAGAATTAATATTATCTATATTTTTAGCTTGGGTTGATATATTTAAATGATTAAAATCAGCAATTGGCTTGCTACGTATAATATCTAAATGCATACTGCCCAGCGTATACTTCTGTATTAGTTTATTAGCATTCAACGAATTATCAGCATTACATTCGGTAAATAACATATTCAACGGTAAATAATTTCTTTTCAAACCTGCCATGTCATTATTGCTAATATTTTTTGTTTTTTTGGAAAACGCTTTTTCCAATAATGAAGTGTCTAAAAATCCCGAATTACTGGTTGAGAAACAAGGTTTGGACGAACTATTTTTAAGAGAGTCCGATAGATTGACTTTAATGTTGCTTTTGTCTGGAGTCATTTCCAAATTTAGATTGATGGCACCGCTTCTAACTTTGACCCTCATTTTAGTCGAATTATTTAAATCTTCAATTGTTTTCACCTCCGATTTAATTTTGTCATCAAATTCTTTAGCGAAGTTGTCTTGAATTTTATTTAAATTTAGAATATTTCTATTGTTCGTTTCTTTACGTTTACAATCATCCATTATGTTTTTAAAAGGCTGGAAGTGATAATTAGACTCTGATAAATCGTGATCAATATTATGATTAATATTAACAACATCGTTACTAATTATGTCGCCTAAATTAATTTTCGGTTGCTTTCTTTTAGTTTCGTTTTCTATTTTCTTTTTCGATGAATTTTCTTCTACTTTCTTATTATTTGTAACTTGACCAGAATCAAGAAAAATATTTTAATATTGGATTTATTGAAAGATCGCCTGAGCTAAAATTGTATATTTTGGGTATAAATTTATCTCTATTTTTAAATTTTAAAATATTTTTTTCCGAAATATTATTGGGTTTAATCAGAGAAGAGTCATTAGTGCAACCCCTATTAAATGTATCCGATTGATATTTATCTAATAAAAGATCGTATTTATCTTTTAAATCGTATTTGTCTTTGTCCGATCTTGCATCGTAAAAATCAAATTTTTTCACATCGGAACTTAAAACGGATTTGTCATTTACTAATTTATACAGATCGCCTTTATTAGCTTTTAAATTGTCTGTGTTATTGTATTCATTAATATCAAATTCGTCTGATTTAAGATCAAAATCGATGTCATAATTTCTTACATTTGACTGGTTAGATTTAATTTGATTTAAATTGTTGTTAATACTCCCAGGATTTAAATTTAACTTATATTTAGAAATGGGATAAAGATCTTCTATGTTTTCCGAACTTAAACTGTATTTATCTTTTACCTGATCTGATGTAATAATGTTTTTATCATTATACATTTTTAGTATACCTTCACTGATAAGCCGAAGTTTGTAGTGATATGCAGCTACCAACAGTTTCAGTAAGTCCAGGTTATTTACAATGGGTTTTCTTTCATTTTCGTAAATATTTCTTTTAAATGTAGAACCCGGGAAATCGAGTAAACCCGGGTATTGTTTAGAATTATCATCAAAATTTAATCTTTCATTTAATAAAGCATTGTCTTTTCTCTGTTTCAGCATAAAAGGGAAATGTTTTGACTTGACGTTGTCTAAAGGCGAGAAATGCCACATTTTCATCAAGTCGTCCTGGTCTAGAGAAGGTTCCCTGTACTGGGGAACAGCTTTGATGCGACTATCAATTAATAATCCGCGTCCGTCTTTAATAGAAGGTTCTTTAATTTTTTGTAGAGTTCTGTGAAAAATCATTCCCGATGGTTCTTGATTTTCCGATAAGTCCGAAACCATACTCAGGCCATTTTTCGGACTGAGTTCATCCTTATTTAAATATCTTTTAAAATCTTGCGACTCTTTGAGAAAAGTTGACTGAGGTAAATTAGAAAATTTGGAGTTTTTTTCGGAATTATCTTGATGGTTTGTATTTCTAGAAAATAATGAAGACAAGGCAACTTGATGAGCTGTGAGATGAATCATTACAAATATTTCAAAGAAGATCCTCCTGCAAACAAAAATGTAAACATGATAACTTCAATAAATAAAAATTATAATAATCCCATAAATAATACTGCTGTCTTATGCCATCCTTTCTATGGAGATTGGAGTGTAAAGGGATGGCAGTGTCCATATCACTCTGTCCATATTAGTATTGAGATGTCTAGCAGGTCTAGTTACTTGTGGTCATATTTGACATCCTATTACAGGTCATATTATTATCATGTTCCTAACTAATGTTATAAGGAAAATAATTTGTACAAAGGGGATGACGTGTTGTCACATAACTTTGTAAAAAAGTGACCCCAAGGATGTTACAAAGCTAGAGAAGAATAGAAGTAAAACATATCCCTGAAAAGCATGCGTTCTAATAACTGCTCGTGTCTTTAAGTTCCTGTTATTTTCATTGTTGTGTTGTACTTAGCACGTGTTTAAGTTATTGTAATTGTCCTTTACGATCTTTCATAATTAATGGATATTTATGACACATAATTATAATAATATTTTGTTGTTTGGTTGGTACCCCAACTTAAGTGCACCAGTCAACCGGCTTTCGTGTTATCAGTAGAATTACATTGTGTTTACGGTCCTGTGCTCCTTCTATATTAGTATTATTCTAAGTCTCAAAGGGTCCTAAAATTTGCCTGAAGCCAGGTTCATTTAGGATTAGGTGTCTTATAAGACCCTCCTTCTTACTCTTGAAATCATAAGGCATAACATTTATATGAGCTACAATCAAGGGTGCTAAATTTGTCTAAACACAGGTTCTTTTAGAGTAATAGCCAATAGTTTACCTATTCTTTTAAGATATTGACAATTATTTAATGTTTTATCAGTATAAAATATAATGAAAACTAAAGATTTATTATTATTATAGTTATAGGACTTTATCGAAAATCTGACAACGCACAGGTTAAGATCCAACGTCTTAACGTCTCTATTAATGGGCGGCATATGTAAAGGTTTCTTTAAAAAAATCCTTAGATTCCTCGACGGGAAACGAACCCAGATGGGAAACAGAAGTACTTGCTGGGTCGCTATGAGTGAACTGAACGCGTGTCTGTATTTGTGTCAGTGGTATCTGATCCTCTGCTGCAGCAAAACATTTTATTTATTATTTTGATTCAATTCGCTGATATTATTTATTTTACATTTAAATTATAATCTTCTGATAGATTTTTTTAAATAATATATATTCGTTTGGAAAAAAATGTACCAATACATTTAAAACATAAAATTAATGACCCGTTCTATGATTAACACAAAACAAAAGCTTTCGAAATCCCTGGCAGTTGGGAATTATGATGGATATTATTTATAATTTTATCTGCATTAAAAACATTAAAACATTACTTTGAAAGCCTTTTACTGGTAATGAGGACGTCAAATGCCTAATCTAGAATTTAAGCCTCATTAAATAATTTTACAGAAAGAACACATTTAGTTAATAATTTTTATTTAGTTTTACTTTCCTATCGTTAACGTGCTACTAATTATTAATAATAATATTAGTACTGCGCAATCAGGGGTATGGACCCAAACTAACAAGAAGGAAAGAAAATAAATTACTCTAAGTTAAAAGAAAATAAGGTTTAAGAAATATTTAATCTGGTAAACCCAAATAAGTCAAGTTCAACTTACCAAAGGCACATAACTTAATTTTTAAAGCTAAACTCCATTACAATTACACACAATAATCTGTATTATTATAGGTTCTGCAATACAAATACTTTCTCTGCAGCCACCTAGTCGAAAGAGCACTAACTTCCATGCTACTGTCTACGACCCGCAACATTTTGAGAACATTTTACGCAAATTTGGATCAACATTTTGACATTTGTCAAGTATGTTTACTTTTACTCATTTGTAGCGTAGATTTTAACTAAATTTCCCGTTTCAGACGTTTGTAAGACCTCCTATATGTTTTTACGAAGTTGTAGTGTTATGAATCTTCTGGCACTACTATTCATTTAGGCTAAAGTTTAATTAACACACACTAACAGATTGTATTTAATCTAACTAATATAACTCACAACTAAACATTTGCTAATTTTTTTTTTGTGTCAACGGAGGGGACGCGACGGCCTCTAGCTCGAAAGCTTTATCCTCGGAATCAAAGCAGCTAAACACCCCCTAAAAGGGGATGGCTCCTGATCATCCGAAGGTTCGTCACCTTCTTTCGGTGACGAAGCCTAGCCCATGGCACCGGTCCATGGAGTGTGGGGACTGACCGACTTCTCGACTGCCCAGCCGGTACCGTAGAAGCGATTGTCAGGCCTTACCCCACTAAAACTATCTAGAGGTAAAACCCCTCCGCCAGACGATACCCCAATTGGCAAGGAGTATTGCACCTTCGCGTGCTAAAAGTCTCACCACGTCCCAACACATGGTCGGTACTTCTGACCAGTGAGGGGGCGGCTTCCTCTGACTTACCTTCCTCCCACTTCCTGCTCCAGTCAGAAAGAGGAGGCTGAAGACCCATCGATGGTGGATGCTTCGTTGACTGCCGGTGCAGCGATGAAGTGCTTCCGAGTGCTCCAAAGCAACGGCACCTAGAACAGAAAATTGCCCCAGGGGGAACCCGCCCATGTGGTGGACCCACCAGTCCATCCGGTCGCCCTGAAGCTCTCCCGCTCTTCCACCTCCGACATGAGAGAGCTTTCAGCCAAGGCTTCAGACGACCAACGGATCCAGCCTGGCCGCAATACCCCCCGACACAACCTCCCATTCGCAGCACGCGCAAGCCCCGTCACACTCAAAGACACTGAAGATGGAAGATGTCGCTGAAGAGCTGATGGGTCTTACAGGGGTAGTTAGGTCCAACAGAGTTTCAACCGTGCCTCCGAGGGAGCGGACTCAACGCCGGGTTTAACAAATGACCGGGAGAGCCCTGACACGGTCGGCCTGCCTGCGCAGCCTAACATTTGCTAATTGTTTTTATTTCCAACACAAAACATCTCTACCAAAATTTTTTTTACTAAAAAACTCAGTTTCTTCCTTTGTTTTCTTTGTTAATTTATTTTTATCTCCTTGGCAACCTTCTATTTACATTATTTTAATATAAAACAAAACATTAAACTACCAGTAGATTTCTATGATTGTTTATATGCTACCCGGATAATAATTTTATCATAATATAATAAAATGATAACTTATCATAAAAGAAAACAGATAGATTTATATTATAACACTTAACTATATATTTACGGATTATATTATAACTAAATCATAATATAATCGGATAGATTTGAAAATTGGCATGTTTTACTTTATAAGAACAAAATTATATGTACTTTATTTTATTTCTAGTTCATTCAATTTTTATCACAAACATTTTTCTTTTAAAAAAAACATTAAAATATGAAGACAACTTGCAATTGAGTTGCAATTCGACAACGATTTATCTCTTTACAAAATCAAAAACCACAAAAAATAGAAGTTGTTAACAGCTGTAACAACAAGAAAATTCTTTGTTTAAAATGTTTTTGTCTATCTGGTGGCTCTCAAGCTATGCTTTATGTTTGTTTGGTAAGTTCCTGGTTTCGATAAGTTGTCAATCAAAAATGGAATTCTTAAATCATGTTTTGACTTTTAATAAGAAAACAATAATATTCTCAACAAAATAGGCCATGAATTGAACAATTCAATAAACGCCTATTATTTTAGAACACAGAATAGTATTTTGAATTCATTGAATAGTTCATTGTGAACAGTCAGTGGTATAATTGAAAGTTAGGTCAAGATCCTTTGTTTATATTTAATCTGTCAGCTTTGAACATTTTACACTTACCCCTAAATTATTTTAGAAAAGATCTCGATGACGCCTAAAATGTGTTCATTTTGACCCAAGAGGATTCTAAGTATAAAGTTCAGTCAAGCTCTATCGATGAAATTCTGAGATATAAGACTCAAATTTGATTTCCTGACACTAACTCCTTATTGTAATTTGAGAATTGTTTTCGATTATTGTTTTTGATTATTCTGACCCATGAGTAGTTAAGTTTAAAGTATAGTTCAGATGCCTCATTTAGATCCTGATATTTAAACATCTAAAACTTACTTTTTTACACTAATCTTCTATTGTTATTTGTGAAGGAATTTCGTTGAGAAATATAATGCGGTCAATATGACCTATGCGTCGTCTAAATGTAGAGTTTAGACAAGATCCATCGATTAGATTCCAATCTGTAAGCACTTGAAATTTAGCACTCGATAAGACTTAACAGGTGACTACTCAGACCTATAAGCATTCTAACTTTAAAGTTTAGTCAAGATCTATCAATTAGATTACGAGCTGTAAGCAATCAAAAAAATAATTTTTACACGCATACCCTACTGTTATTTTAGCACTGATCAAGATCTCACTTACGTCAGGAGTGTAGCACGTCTACACGTGCTACACTCCTGACGAAGCCGCACGGCGAAAGCTCGAGCCATCACCCTTTCCTTCTATATTTTTAACCATCTGTAAGTTATTTTAATTGTTGTTTTATTATCTTATGATTTGTTTCTATTTTCATTGTATTATATATATATATCTATTATATATATATATATATATATATATATATATATTATATATTATATATATATTATTTATATATATATATATATATATATATATATAGAGAGAGAGAGAGAGAGAGAGAGAGGAGAGAGAGAGAGAGAGATTAATTGGACTTCAATGAGCAAGTAAAGAGACCCTAGATTACTTAGAATGTAGAATTAGCCAATTTTCGTTAACTTCGAACTAAAGATGATTTTTGATTTATAAATTCTGTTGTGACACTTCAGGGAAAATAATACACTTTCTTCATCTACCAACTATTTCGACCACACTTCTGGTCATATCATGTCTAAAAAAAAAAAAATATAAATAATACTTGAAAACAAAACTAGATAATAAACTAAAAGAGAATTATAGAAAAAAATTAGTTATGCGCTACTTACAAGATTGGTGATAAAAGGTATTTAGGTACTTATGGGTAGTTTAACAAAAACCAGAGAACATCTCTTTAGTCAGTAATAATTATAACGATTTATTCGTAAATATATTGATGATTTGTTTTTAATCATTAAAAAAGGAAATGTAGACTCTTTACTTAAAGAGCTTAATAATTTTCAACCTAAGTTTGAATTCACAGTTGAACATTTAAATGATAATCAACTAACATTTTTAGATATCACTGTTATAAGATCAACAGATGGAAAATTATCTACTGAATGGGCTAATAAACCAGTTAAGGTACAAGATTTTTAAATTACAAATCTAATCACCCCCTCTCAAATAAAAAATACAGCCTAAATTTGATAAAACGTGCAATAAAATTAACTGACGTACACATTTACCTGAAATTAAAACTATTATATATAGAAAATTCTTGATAACTTCTATCCTATTCACCTTATTAAATCAATTTGGCACTCTAATTCTAATGGAAACAAAATAATAATAACAATAATAACAATAGACAAACAATATCAATAATAATAGGATCAGTTATTATAGTAGTTTAACTTTTTGTGAAAGGACTATCACATATAATTCAAAACCTTTAAAAATTATGACTGTAATGAAGTTAAATTTGGTCTAAGCCTATTAATTAAATCCAAAATAGTATTACTCACGACTTAAAGATAAAATACCTTTAAAAGATACATGGGTTTTATCTATAAGTTCCTTGCAGAGATTGTCCCGGACAATATGTTGATGAGTCCCGTCAAACTTGGAAAAATCGGAAAGACCATCATGAAGCTAATATTAATAGTAAAAATAAGAATAATTACACAGCCCTAACCACTCATGTAAAAATCTAGCATCATAAATTTGATTTGATAATACCAAAATTCTAGATATGGAGAAACAACAATAAAAAACGCTTATTTATTAGAAGCTATTCACATATCTAAAGATCCCACAACGTTAATTTTAAGAAAGATGCAAAAGGAATGGGTAAACATTACAGTCATAAAGAATCATATCCTTTTATGATACATTCTTCATAGTCCTCAATAGTAATTTGTACCTTTAATTAATTTAATGTGTTATTTAATTCTCATCAGTCTACCTTTGATTTCTAGTGGTCTGGTCGTTAGTAAATTAAATTGTTAGTAATATATATATAGATATATATATTAGATTGTATTTTTACCTTTAATTTAACTTAATTATTCCTACTTTTATGTCCATGTAAGTTCTTTAGTTTTTTTTTCATTTTATACAAATTATTGAATTTTACATTTAAAACATTAAAATTAACTTACATTTATTCCCTCTTCCAAATTTTAACAGCTTTCTTTTTTAAATTTAGGTAAATTTTTAATTATTACTACTAAAGAGATGTATCCTCTCCTGTTTTGTGTTATACTACCCATATTAGTAACTAAATACCTTTTATCACCATTCTTGTAAGTAGCGCATAATAATTTTTTTCTATAATCTTCTTTTAGTTTTATTATCTAGTTTTGTTTTCAAGTATTATTTATTTATTTTTTGTTTTTAGACATGATTATGACCAGAAGTGTGGTCGAAATATAGTTGGTAGATGAAGTAAAGTGTATTATTCCCTGAAGGTCACAACAGAATTTATAGAATAATTATGGGAACAACGAAAACACAGTAAAGATTTTTGATTTTTTCTTGTTGTTGAGCTCCTAAACATTAGGTGAACTAGGGTAGCATCGTAAGTGACTCAGTCTGTTACCTCATACTCGGCAGAAAAGTAAACACAGTGTTTAATTAACTGCCTTTCCTCCTCTACGAGATTTAGCTACATAGTTCCCTCGAGTACACCTCAGGTACCGCCCAGAGGGAGTTTTCAATTTCTTGTTTCCCTTGATGCGTAAACAAATATTATAAAAGAAATTTCCTTAATCATATTTTGTAGACTTTTTTTGACTGAATTTGTTACGGTTTTTCCGCGGTACTCAAGTCGATAGTAAGGGGGTAAGTATCTACAGGGGTGCACCAATAGGAAATGGGAGGATAGGAACAGGGTAGGAGAAGGGAAAATAGGAAGGTAAGGTAAGCGCCAACCTCGTTTGTGGATTAGGAAGGGAATGAAGGCAAACGAGGAAATCCTTCAGGAGACTCGTCAGCAACAGTCATATCAATTAAACAGGTAAGTATATTACCCAAAGGTAAAGTTATACAAACAAATAAATAAAAAATAAATAAACAAACTGTTATTTATACGGGACCAGATTTTACGCCTAGTCGTGTTGGTATCAGGTAAGTATCTTAACCCTAACTTAACACTAATTTGTTTCCTGTTTCAGGTACCTCTTGGTTCTCAGCCACCAGTTTCGCAGTACCTAAGGGACACGGTTCGCAGCTTTGATCAGCCTGTCTCGTTCAGTTGACAATAAAATAAAAATAAATAAATCTGAAATAACCTATGTCTAACTTAATACTACCGTAGGGTACTAACCCTTTACTCTTGCTCAGTAACTCTGATGGTAATCTAACCTCTAACTTTAATTTACCATAGAGCATCCAAACTGGTTGTCTATTATCACTATGAGTCACTCCAGATTTTAAGCAGGTGATAAGCATCTACCAAAGTAGATAAACTACCATCTAGTTTTGCTGCCAATACCGTAAAGCAAGTAGATCCATATGCTCTTTTTGGTGACCACCAAACTGGGCTGGGCACACTAACTGTGACCAAGCCACTATTATCGTCACTCGAAAAACCTCAACTTTCTTCCCACTACCCCACCAGGATAGATAGACAGCTTTGGTAACAGTGTAATCGCTCCAACACCGGTTTTAGCCACCTGAAGATTGCCGTATTAAGTTATGAAACATATAAAGTAAGAATAATGGAAGGAATAAAGTAAAGATCAGAAAAATATAGTGCACATGACGATATATAATAATTTGCTTACAACCAAATTATTTTTAAAGTTAATCAGCTTATCTAACCTTAAATCTACAACTAAAACATAAGATAAAATGAATATTAAGAGATTGAATAGATAATAAGAGATTAATTAGAGAGGTGTTAGTAGGGATAACCTAATAGATAGAATAAGGTATATAAAAGTATAAATAAACTTAACCTAAGTAGACATGAATATCTTCTTAGCAGATACTCTCCGATTTTACCGGTTTCAGTAAGTTGAGGTTAATCCAGACGTAAGTAACTCTATATTGTATAGTAAAGTTGAGAAATACGATCCGATTACAACGTACAATTCGGTCCAAGTAATTCTTTTCACCACTTTCGGTTGACGTGTTACCACTTTTGGTTAACTTATGGTACCCGCACACTAACTTTAAGTTCAGATATTCACATCACTGGTATATCTTCTCTATATATTTGTCTATTTAATTATTTTACTTATTTAACCAGTCACAATTCTAATATATTTAACTTAGTTCTTTAAATTATTAGTTATTTAAATGTATTTATTTATTTAATTTAATTTAATTTAATTTATTTTTAGTTAATTTTAATTTAATTTTATTAGTTTTTTAATTTATTTATTTAGTTAATTTAATTTATTATTTAGTTTAATTTAATTTAATTATTTATATAGTTAATTTAATTTAATTTATAACTTCATTGATTTTAGGTATTTAAGTAATTAATCCATTCACATACTTTATTTAGTTATTCAAATCCTTTATATAATTTATTTATTTAAATTCTTTATTTAATTTATTTATTTAATTTATTTTAATTTACTTATTTAAGTTCTTTATTTAGTTATTTAATTTATTTATTTAAATTTAATATATTCAATCTATAATCTTAATAATTCATCATACCTAACTTATTTACATTAAACTATAAAACTACACAGCATAACAGCTAACACTAAGATAAACAATAAGACTAAACTAATCGGTAGCAGTGAACAGGGAGCCCTTAAACTAATCCGTAAATTTCCAAAAAAAACCAATAACGTTGAAAATTACGTAAATCAATTATTCTTCAAATTAAGTAATTAAGAAGCTAATTGTATAAGTGGCGGACTCCCCGACAGACTGACTCTACTACGACCCTAGGTAACCGTTCCCCTTCCAGGAAAACTCCTAACCTCCGAAACTGATAACTCACCTGACCACACAACTGACCCTTTGATCAGTGTAATCGATACATACTCGCAGTATAACGAAGATAAATGTATCTATTACACCGATTCAAAACAAACAAAGAATGTTACAAATCATTCATAACAAATTCGAGATATTTTGCAGCAGAATGTTTACTGTTCACACGTGTCGTTTACCATTTTCTATAGTTATTATTTTGTTTTTTTTTATAGCTTTAATATAACTGCATTAAAAAATATTCAATCATGTTAAATTACATCGCAGTACGTTGCCACATTTTAAATCTATCTAAACATTAGGTATATGGATTTTTGCCATTTTTGTTTTCTCATTAGTCATGGATAGAGACAAGGTAAAAAAATATTTTCCGGATAGTAAAACTAGACGTCAAGATTAATTCTTGCACCAAGTGTCAACTCTCTTGCATGAATACGCAGGGATCTACAATGCTAACAGAGACGAACACACGTACACACATACACAGAGATGACAACTTGGTAAAAACCACTCAGAGGGTCTTAAAAACATATAAACAGATGATTCAGTTGAGAACTCAGTGTTGCCTTTTTAAGCAAAACATAATACTTTCCCAGTATACTTAACGTATGAATAAGGAAAGGTAAAAATAGGCTTTAATATAAATGTTAAAGACCAAAGAAAAAGCAAATGAAAAAGACTTGGGAACTGGATGTGTAGGCGTACGGATTACATGACCCATTAATAATGTAGAGAAAAAAATCAAAATCACTCGTGAAAAATACAAGGAAAACTCTGAATTAGAATTTCCCTTAAACAGCTCAAATCCAACTCCACTTTTAATTTAAATTTAATTATATTACCATTTGAAATCCCTTGAAACATTTTAAATTACATAAAATAATTTTCGCTTTCCTATTTTTGTAAGAGAGGGAAATATTTTAAATATTTCCTAAAAGCTTTCCCAAAACTATTTTCTCTTGAATTTGTTTTAAGTTATTTAAAATTGTATAATTTACTTTTCATTGAAAGAAATGAAGTCTGATGTTTTTGAAAGAGAGTTTTATATCTGTCTGCAGTTGTTACGCTACAATTTAATCTATGGTTTTTTGTATTTTACTTTAATTTGTGCTTTACTCATTAATTTTCACTTTCTCTCATTTTTACCTTGGAATGTTGGAAAAGTATTGTGTTAAACATTTTCAAAAATTTCATAAAACGCCAAAAATTCTTTAGATCAATTTAACATTGGATGTAGACATATATAAGAATAATAAATGTGCCAATAGTTTGTCTCATTATCAGCATTAGTTCAATTATTATTAAATGGCATGTTTGCGTTTTTTTTAAATTGATAAAATTTGGACAATAAGGCATTTGAGTGGTAATTTGCCGCGAATCTATCCCTTTACACAATAAACCTGTATGTGAGGTTACATTATAATACGCCCAGAATATCTATGCATTTCTTTTTTGGTAAATCGCAAATGTTAAAGAGCATCGAGCGAGGTCTGGTGCTTGGATTGGTGACTGCTGGGAATAAACAGAATTGTAGAATCAGTCGATACTAGGTGTCGATACTGTGATGAAACTGGGGGTCGATACTAGGTGTCGATACTAGGAGTCGATACTAGGTGTCGATACTAGGAGTCGATACTAGGTGTCGATACTAGATGATAGGATATGAATCCTGCTAGACATCAGCAGGTGTGGAACACTGGAGCTATTAACTAATAAAGTTATATCGGTGAATAACTAGTCCCAATGAACACGACATAGTTCTTTCAAGATAAGAAAGTGAGTAGGAAATATTTTATTTAGAAGAAGGTGTACCTTAGTCAAGGCCGTGAGGAGTCGAGGTGTAAGTGAGTCATCTGATGTCGATACTAGGGTTCGATACTAGATGTCGATAATAAGGGTCGATACTGGGTGTGTGGTTACTTTAGGTTACTGAAGATAGGTATTTCCCAAAAAGCCAGAAAAAACGACAAAAGGCGACGAACCGCTCTGTGAAGACAGAAAAGACGCAACAGAGAGGAAGCTTATGTCATTCATAGAATTATAAAAGTGACCGTTACATTTTTACGACAATGATTTTGTAGGACATGATATGCCAAATTACGGAATAAGTAAAACCCCAAAAACTTCAGTTGAAAATCTCTCTCTCTGCGGTGTTAAATATACTCTTACCTTTTTGTAAGTAGATATAAAACAAAAGTGGCCCAATCATTTCTCCCCTTTCTCGAAACTTTTTTATAACTCAATTATAAAAAAAGGTTAAATTGAATATTATTGAATTTTTATAAATTGAATTAAAGTAGATGATTTTTAATCTAAATGGTATTGGGAAGAGAGGTGAAGGGAACTAGGGACCAGGGGGGAAGGGTAACATATTGGATTCGTCCGAGTGGATATGAATAAATGGGAAAATCTCTCTCCTATGTTATTCCGCATTCAACTAAATTTAATAAGTTTTCACTCTTTCCCTCGATTTTCTATTGAGTTTTTTTAGGCCGGTTGTAAGTTATTTTTTTTTAGTTGCACTGAGTAAGTGAAGTATGATTTTACTGCTAAGACAGCGAAAAAAAATTACGTCTGGGGCTAAAGACTAACTTTACCACCCCCGGTTGTGAAAGTCTTGAGAAAACTTTAAAAGTACAACACATCTCATATTTATGTGGACTTGTGTCATTACCTCGGAACTTTTTCTCATCAAATCGAATTCGCTTTGCTCATTCTCCTTATTATGTTCGTCCTCAGATAGCAAATGCCCAACGGTCATCCATCCAGGCATTGACAAAATTTATGAAAACCGTTTACACACTTTTCGTATTGAAATAAAACTGAGTAAACTTATACAGTATGCAAAGATATACACTTGTACTGAATTTAAACTCAATTGGACAATATTGTTTACAATTTAAAAAAAAACATACACAAGTCATCTGATAAAAATTGAGCTAGTGCTGATAATGTGATAAAAGTCGGCACATATATTACTCTTACACATAGATACATGCGTGCCAATTCATGTCAATGTTTTATTATTTTTTGCAATCTTCATTCTAATTATTGCGGGTTGGGTTGGTAAAATAAATATTTTTATATATTTTTTCATTATTATTTTAATATTTTTCTATTAAATAAAAATTGTTAAAAATGCATCATAAAATAATATTTCTTGGATAACACAACTGCGCCTGTAAATTAATTTGTGTACAACGTCTCAACTCTCCAGCATAAATACACTGGAAGGTTTGATGATAACAGACACACACACATACAAACACACATTTGACCAATGGTAATTAACCACCGTTTTTCGAATATTTGGTCACTTTAAGCGGTTGTATCGACTCGTTTGATTGAACCTGTTAGCGAATTTTCATTATGAAAATGACGCTTATGAGGTTGTTCGGATGACGGAAGTTGAAGGTGGGAGTGAGCGGAATCGGTTCCTATTTACTTCCTGATAACAAAAATATATGTCCGAAAAAAGTTATATATATATATATATATATATATATATATATATATATATATATATATATGTATATATATATATATGTATGTAAGAGTTTCTACCCTTTCGTATGGCGAACGATAACTCTCGAAGGCGTTCTCAAATTGGAACGAAACTTTGCAAATCGCGAGATGTCGAGGAGGTTACGAGGCCTATTGTTTATAAAAACATTATGACGTCATCAACCAAGTTATGACGTCATGAAAAAAAAATTTTTTTGAAACTTGAAATGGCTATAAAACAAGGTATTTCGTGTTTAGGTAGACGGCTAGCTGAATCGATTAAGACCGATTTCAGCTCAATCGAACCATCACAAATGGCGCAAACGGTATACATATATATATAATCTTGTATATATGTATACGTCTAGGTCAAAGACTCGTACGATATCTGTTGGGTTCAGTAGTGTTAGAGGGTGGATATAGTATAAAAGAGGGGCCTCTACCTCTAGCTCCATCCTGGTAAGCCTACTGTCCCAGAGAGACAGGACAAAAAATGGCTTCCACTAAACCACGCCGAGCTAAGCAGGCCCCGTAAAGCGGAAGAACCTCGAAGTAGTCTTTATATGGTCGAAGTCATTCTAAAACGATTGCGACCGGTTTCAGCTCAGTCAGGCAATCTTAAGTGACGGAAACGGCATTTTTATTTAAAAACTAAAATCATGAATATATTTTTGTTTATAATTGTCGCGGCCGCCGCTAGGTTTATTTTATCTATATTTGTTTTGTTTTTTTTTGTAATGTTTTTGTTTTGGACAACACTGTCAGGAAAGAATTATGATTGACGTATTTTATTCTAGTTTTTCGATTCGTTTCAAGATTTATTAGTTTAGACGGTAAAATATTCTTTTACGGGTTCTAACCAGGGTTCAAATGGGTTTTTTACGGGTTTCTTGTTCGATTTGTTCGCGAAAACGGGACGTTTTATGTTACAGTTGTTCCTTCTTCTTATCGATACTTATACCAATAAAACTCTGTGAAAGTTAAAGCTGTCTGACTTTAAATTTGTGTAGCTAAAATGAATTTCGTGACGATTGTTGCGCGATTGCCGGCACAATAATGCTTCTTAATTTTAATATTATAGCATACTATTAATAATAGAGTATGAATAAAATCTCAATTAGCAAAATCAAATTTGTGAGAAAGCCTCTCAGGCCCGCGAAGCGGGCCTGTGTGGAAAGGCTGTGAAAATTCGCTAGATACATGGCAAAATGCCATGTAACAAGAACAACACATAATACAAACCAACAACAATGTGGCCGCGAAGCGGCCACAGGGAGGCCCCCGGGCCGCGAAGCGGCCCGGTGGGCCGACGCCGTGGAGCGGACGAGGCGCGAAGCGCCGAGGCCGCGTAGCGGCTACGGGCCGAAGGCCCGTATTTTATTTTATTGTATCCCAAGAAACATTGCAATGGACACCCTACTCTTAGTTTAGTTTTCAACCACTGTAAATTTGGTTTTCGCTTATTTAACATGATTTTGTACAAAGTTTTAACTCTCTAGCATAAATACACTGGGAGCTACGATTGTAACCCACACACACACACATACAGACAGACAACTTTGTGAAAACCACTTAGGAGCCGTAAAAACACCTGAAAAAGATAATTTCGATGACACAATACACACACACACACACACACACACACACACACACGCGCCTCACACATATGATCTAACGCCTCCAAGTGTATTTTTTGGACCCTCGGAGTTGGAGTTTGTAGACAGGATGAAGTATTTAGGCGTTCTTTTTGACTCGAAGTTCACTTTTACGCCACATGTTGATGAAGTAGCACGAAAATGCTCTCTATTGGTTCACTCGCTGTCTAGGCATGCTAGAGTTCATTGGGGAGTTAAAAGTGGGGCATTAGAGATTATATACAAAGGTGCATTTTTGCCACGCCTTTTGTATGCGATCCCTGTATGGTTTCATGCTTTAGGAAGTAATAGGAATAAAATAAAACTTCAATCAGTGCAGAGATTGATGCTCATCCGGGTTGCGAAAGGATATAGAACTATATCGGCCGATGCAATTTGTATAATCACAAATTTTCCACCAATACTTGTTGAGGCAGAGGAAAGAACTTTGATCTATAGTGGAACCAAAGGAGGAGACCCTAATGCCGTTTTCAATCCTGATGAGGTTGAGCAGAGCACCCTGTTTCATTTTTAAAATGGAGACATCCAGGCAGGATACCTGAAGTTAAAATAGTCGATTGTCAAAACAGTGTAAGCTATGATTTTTTTATTTATACAGACGGAAGCAAGCTAGACGAATCAGGTCGTGTGAATGCTATCGGGTCTAGCATCAACACAAGCTTATATGAAATATCACGCCTGGAGACTCTGGTGTCTACGAGTCGCACTCAGGATCCGAGTCTACGTACTTCACCACACAAAGCCACACAGGAATCTAACATAAAGAGAGGCCCATCGAGATCAAGAGCAAGAGTCGTGCTGGTCTGCGTCATAGAAGCTCTAGAACTCAACCAAGCACGCGACAGATCAACGCGGCTCCAGCCAATCACACTCATAGTCGAGATACTTAATTAGCAATCCAACAGCGAGAGAGTAGAAGCATCGAGACACGTCCAGTCTGGGACCAGCCTGCCCTTATGACACGCAAGCGATAGGGCGGTCGTCTCCAATTTCAGTCTGCGCAGAATGATAGAAGACAGACAGCAGTGCTAAGAGATAACTTACAGCAGCTGACAGACTTAAAGATGGAGCCGTTCCCACAAAGGCCACGTAGGTATCGAGGCGAAACGCAAGATCTCTAAAACGCAGAAGAGCGGCACGGATACGTAAGTCGTCGTGAAGCACATCAGAGTACCAGAGACCACCTTAGTATATATCACAACTCAGCGAGGAGACCAGCGCAAAAGAGTGATCCAGATAACATGCGAGTGCAACAAGGCAGAACACTCACATATACCACAGAGCAAGCCATCACAAGCTTACGTAAAGCTGTTCTTCACCCACCAACAGCACGAATCTCAAGAGCCATAATCACAAAACTTCAAAGAATTAGGACTAATCACTAGAACTTCAAAGCACTTACACAAAGCCTTATAACTGGCATCCGCAGACACTCAAAGAAGACGCTAAATCTCCATACAGATTCGCGCGCCATCTAACACGCGGTCTTATAGTCACAACTGACTGAATGCACATCAGTACGTTTCTGACCAACTGCCATACGCAAGGCAAAACACGTCAATCTCACAACGGGCTCAAAAGCGGAGCCGCTCATAGTTAATCACAAAAGTACGAGCAGGAACCGCTCCATAGCGTACCAAAACCCACAGGCTAGCTATAGCGAGCAGAGATTCCATGATAAAAAAAAATGAAGACACACTCCGCCCTATAGAGCGCTGCTCTAATCACTGACTACCAGAGAGTACCATATCGTCACTAGAATGAATCAATCTATCTAATACTAGTGCAATAGCGGGAACAGCTACATTACATCTGTGGAGATATGCGGCGTAAGAGCGAGTGGTTATTTTAATACACAAATGCGTGATATCACTGACCATCGTTAATCATGATAGACATTTTAGCTGACTGTGGTCTTGCATTTTAGCTGTCATTCGTCACACGGCCGGTGTTAGATAATAAGAACACGGCCACGTGACTGAGAGTATGATAGATTGAATGTTCGCCCCGTCAGTCTTGAGGTAAAACCTAGTGTTTGTGACAAGGCGTCAATTACTTGTATGATACTCCTGATTAATTATCGATTTGCTTGCGTACATTGTTATATATGACTTTTAGCTTTCACAATGCTACTTAAGAGAGACTAAGCATACAGCACAAAGATAGATTGAAAGTGCCATGTACTGGTCAGACATATAGTCGCGATTTGAGATTATTATAAATTTCTCAACGTCTAATTTAAACTAGCTAGTAATAATTACTTTATCTGGCACAGCTTTGTTATCTCTTTACAACTTAAAATAAAGTAAAAACAAGCAATAACATGAAATATGCAGAATGAGTTTGTTAATATAATTATACTTAGCGAGAGAGGTAATTGCTCACTAATTGTCAGAACAATGCTGTATCAATGCACTTGATATGAGTCTATTACCTCCACTGTCAACAGACATGCGATGAGCGGAAGTGAGGAAACAAAGAGAGTCCACCACACTAAAGTCCAGCAGAGTGAATACATGTAAATAGAGAGAGAGGGTAAATACAGCTTATTATCTTATATTCACGCGTTATATTAGGGGTTTGTTCATGTTACGAAAAAGAACTTAAGAGTGTACGAGTGTGGAATAGCACTGATTTTTATCAACTCTCGTGGGACTACGAGCAATAAGCATCGTAAGTAATATTTCAAAACAGTGACGACATAAGCAGAATATCAGAATCGATTTAAAAAAGAACACACGAGTGTACAATCACACACACAAACACTAACACATAGATCACACACTACTTACAATACCGGATAATAATCACAAAAACTCTGCCGAAGTTCTAACGACTCAGAAAACCACTACAATTAAGAACCCCGTATGAAGATATCTAGTACTCAATCATAAAGCATAGCTAGGCACTAAACCTACAGTCTCGATAACAGTGACATGCATCTGCAGCGAAAGACACCCAGTAACCTACAAATGAATTCGGCCACATCTAGGAATATCAAAGAACTGACATGGACTGGGGCCAGTCAATACGATTACAATCAAACGAGCAAGACTTTGCAAGCATTTTTGTAATCATTCCATGCTTACTCCAGGATCGGAAAACTATAAGCGAAATGCCGAGGAATCCGCCTATCATTACTCCCACCTTTAACTCCATTCGTATACCGAACACCTATTAAAGCGAGTTACATTTCTCGTAACTGAAAAATACGGACTAACAAAACACACCGACATATACAACCATCGCGGGGTAAACAAAGAAACACAGATGACTTCGATAAGAAATTGGTTTAATTCTGCCAGGAGAAAGTCAGAATTAGAAATCAAGGTGCTAGAATTAGGAGAACATCCTATAACAGTAAAACTAAATGGTTTATGCGATGGACAAACACAATAAGGACGGACATACCTTTTGAATACGGCTAACCGAATGTAAATACTATGTTTCGAGATTATTGATATCACTCAAAGAAAGTTAGAATCACACAGCCATAGCATAAAGCATGAAGTCAGATGTCTGAGAGCGGACTCACACCGCTGGGAAATCCTGGCAACATGTGATGGCATAATAATATGCTAACTTAACACTACTCAAAGGAGTATACCTCAGATACAAATACACGTATCAAGAGTATATATCTCAAGATGACTCGTCTCACAATTGATGATACGCTATCTGAAAGTCAGAAACACCACGGCAATGAGCCCTCTATCTACGGCCCCGTAGCCGACTACGCGGTCCTCGGCGCTTCGCGCCTCGCCGCCCGCGGACGTCGGCTACGGCCCTTCGCGGCCGCGGCCTTCCTGTGGCCGCTTCGCGCCACAATGTTGTTTGTTTTGTATGAATGTGTTTTTCACATATTGTTCTTGGTTACATGCAATTTTGCCTGTACCTACGATTTTCACCACGCCCTCTACACGATCCACACCACAAGCCCCACGCGCTATATCCGCGAGAGCATCCGAGATGTGCTCGTTCCACACTGAGACCACAATCTGGAAGGTTTCACTCATAAATTCAGACATATTCTAATGAATACTATATACTTATACTGTAGTAATAAGAAGCGCCTAGATACAT
Source organism: Microvelia longipes (assembly GCA_018340805.1). Lineage (NCBI taxonomy): Eukaryota > Metazoa > Arthropoda > Insecta > Hemiptera > Veliidae > Microvelia > Microvelia longipes. The sequence goes on from JACMZG010001911.1 coordinate 64,797,345, forward strand.
ATCTATATATCCAAAACCAACAAAGCATGGGTAAATGAAACTATAGCCCAAAATAATATCAATTCACCGATTCTTTGTATTATTACAAATAATAAAATGACCCCGGTTCTCCGTCACTTAGGAATCAAATAAGATACAAATAGAAAATATAGATGAGCTACGACTAATTGCAACTCACAAGTGGAGGCATTTCAAAGAACAAAAGAATAAGAGTGTGATGGGAGCACTCCACAAGAGGAGAAAAGGCTACACCGAGTACTATTAACACACTGTTTTCTTAACGTTGTGACAGCGTGAAACTGGACTCATCTATGAGGGTCTCCTATATATTTTTAATTCCTGACATTATTTATTATCTTATTAGGTATCAAAACCAAAACAACGTAGCGTTGAGGGTAATCAAGTAATACTTTTGTTACCGTATTACTTATGTGCCGTATTGCGCCAAACACCGAGATGTATAATAGGCTAGCAGGATAAAAGGCCCACAATTACAATTTTCAAACTGTAATGTCATAAAAAAGCTAGAAATGAATATTAAGTATTTTACTATTTATTAAGAAAACGAGGACGAGCTGTCGCTGGTAATGAACCGAGCCCCTGCCAAGTCTATTGAAAACAGAAAGAAACATACGAGAGAGCGAAAATAAAACAGCATACACCGAAGGTACTATCTCTTCTAAACTTTACTTATTATTTATAACTAGCAAATCGAACTGTAGGAGCACAAGCTATGGCTTTTACTCTGTTTTTTGAAGAAAAAGTACTAGCTGCAAACGAATCACAGGCACAACACCGATCTGCGTAGAAGAGAGATTGAGAGGCAGAGGATAAAAGATTATACTTGAACCTCAGCTGTGTACTAGACGCTATGATTTCAAGACTACTAAGTATGAGGAGCCCTCCAGCCCAACTTAAATCACACAACCGGCCACATACTTCGATCAAAGTTGCTGGACGTTCGATTCACAGCTAGCTACACATCCCGCCGAATGAAACACCATTCTAATCGCTGTAAGCGAGCGAGTCACCAGCCTGATGAGCTGAAAACCGTCCGCAATCGTTTTAGAAATAGACTATCCGACCATATACATAAACTACTAATACTAGAGAGAGGAGCTTTAATATTTCTACGCTTATAACGAAGGCCTTGCTTTGGCTCGACGTAGAATTAGTGGAGAAGAGCCATATAATTCTGTCCTGCTAGCGTCTGGGACACAGCAGGCTTTGATCCACAAGAGCAATGGAGTCAACATGCGAGGTAAGGACGATGTACCAATGCTTTTAGACTACCTATACAGCATTCTACCCCACTGCGCTTAACAATAACTAACACAGCCTACACAGGATATCACCGAGACAGTCTATATGAAACCTTAGATACGTACAATCAGATACATTACACCACAAATAAAAGGATATACACGTAGAAAAATACAAAACGACTGTATTGCGCCATTGAACTGTGCCGAATGGTCTCGATGAAGCTTAGGAAATCACGAGTCACGATAATTCCGCAATATACAGCATATGTACCGTCCTACCTTCAAACACAAAATGCCCGCACGGTTGTTTTCTAAAAGCCATGTTTACAGATCCTACATTACGTTACACAAATGATCCTTAATTCATGAACAGACAGAGATAACGTAGGTTATGACGTCATACATGTTGTTGCTTATAAAGACGAACATAGCCTCGTAACCTCGCACAACACTCAGCGATTTGCAAGTTTCGTTCCATATTTTGGACAACAGCCTGTCTGAGAGTTATCGTTCCGCCATACTGCAATCGTCCCCGGGCATAATAGGCGAAACCTTAGAGCATTACATAGCTATTATAATCAATATACTTATATATAACATGCGCTATACACGATACCGTTTCAAAGACCACTACCTAGAATAGATAACAACATAATATATGATCATACAGATATGAGGAGAAACGGATGATTATAGCTAAAGCTATATATATATATATAAATATAATAATAATATAATATATTATATATATAATATAGTACATAATTAATATTTAAACTTTTCTTCGGGCATATATTTTTGTTAACAAGGAAGCCAATAGGAAACCGATTCCACTCACTCCCACCTCAACTTCCCGTCACATCCGAACAACCCTCAATAAGCGTCATTTTCATAATGAGAAAATTCCGCTAAAACAAAGAAAAAAATTGATTCAGCAATTATATTACATAGACTAAAAAACAAAAACAGCATAACTTGTATACAAACTTGATTAAACATTAAAAAAAAAATAAAAAAAATACTTACACTTACATGAAACACTAACATTTGGATCTAGAGATAAATTTGATTAATTATTTGTCTCGACTATTGTAATTTAGTATATAAAAATTTAAAAATGGAATATACTATATATATTATTATATTATTATTTAAGGTGGGAATACTAAGTTATCAGCTAAAAACTGGTTAACATTATAGTAGGCTTCCTCAAGCAACAATGTTTTAATGCTTTTTATAAAAGTTTTGGGTGGAAGTACAACTATTGAGGCGGGTAATTTATTAAAGCACCTTATTTCATTATTTGTCTGAGGACGAGCGAAGCAAGATCGAAAATGTAAAGCAATATAGATTTAGCTATTTAGCTACACGTCTACATTCTGAGGACAAAGGAAAGGAGTCCATAGTAGTGAGGATGAGTCACCCGTGGTGTAGTTATAGGTACGCGGCTAATACACAGAATGAATGGACTTTAGTCATGGGTTCAATCCCAGCACGGGCCTCTAGGATTTTCATGAGAGGGATAAATATTCTGCGTACCACGTCAGAATATTAAATATCGAGACCGGTGGTCTCGATCCTGTGCGTTATCAGGTACTCGTTAAAGATCCCTTATCCTAAATGAAACTAGGTATAGGACCCTCACTGTAGATTCATTATGACACTATTGTTTCTGCCTTGTAGTTTAAAGTGTGTGGAGGTTTGGTTTAACACAAGGATCTTGAATAAAGGGGATGACACACTAAGTCGATTTGCCATACAAACAAGTGACCCCATCGAAAACCAGAAAATAGAGAGAATTCAACAGGAAACACACGTCAAAAACCAACTGCACATGCTTGGTACAAACTGCGCATGCTTACAATGCTTAAAACAGCGCAGGTTTTAAAATTTAGAGGCAAACTTACGTCACAATGGTTTCCATTGTTTATTGCTTGAGAAGGTTATAACAAAACACGCTTAAATTATCACTCACTGAAGAGGCAAAGTATATTCCAAAATTTAAAATTATATAAGCACAAATGACTTAACAAGCACCACAAATGTAACAATCACGAGAAGCACAGAAAAAAGTTGAGAAGCAAACTCGACAACCTTGCTACATAACCTGCGTTTGGCGCTTTTTTCATTATAATCAAGGGGAAGGGGTAAGTTTGCTTCTAATTCTCTATCTCATACAACTTCCATGGAGTCAGAAAAGTTCCTTAATGCGTCATCCCCTTTATTCAAGATCCTTGGTTTAACAGTGAGAGCACGAGTTGTTCCCAGTTGTCACTAGACTATTTGAGTCGGTGAAAATATCTATGATTGCTTGAAAAAAGTATGAGAGGAATCACAGAAATTCACGGCTCTTCTGTCTAGGTTAGATTAATTATACCTACACTTGAAAAGGAGTAGAACACTATCTTAGGGAGCTGGCAAAAACGGCCTAACAACGTTGCCTACTTTCCTGGTAGTTACTATCACTCCCCCCGTATTATTACTACTACTACTAGTAGTGAGGATGAGCGTAACGAATCCGACGTGGAAAGGAAAAGTATCAAGGTACCCTGTAGTCGATGTTTTGACTTTCTAGTGCAAGTTGGTCGTATAATGCCACATCCTTCGGATTTGAATGATTTTTTCTGTAAGAGAGGTTGATGGAGCGTCGGAGAGGATGTTTACAAGACTGTTAAAATACATATTACATTATATGTATATTCTTGCACCTTCCTATTACGTGATCGATAATAAACTTGTGTCTTTCTCGGGCCCATCTCTCGACGTGTAAACCACTTCATTGACGAATTTCTGTCAAAGGAAATTCGCTAAAATATAGATTTAATAGATAGATTTGATAAGGTGATAAAGGAGTGAGGTTAGAATATTAACATATGATAATGGCTAGATCAGGTTCAGTGTCAGGAAGGAGGGGTGGGTTAAGGTTTAGACAGATATCAGATAGATAATAGAAAAAGCCCGAGGTGGAAATTCACAAACCTATTCGAAGTGGTTTTCCTTGTCCCTGTCAAGCAAATAAACGTATGACGTCATTAGGGCGTGACGTCACTGTGTTTTACCTGTCACATTCATAGAGTTAACAGAAAACAGAGAGCTTTATCTCTTACCCTCCCTGTGTTTTGAATTTACATGTTAGGGGGCTTTTCCATACAAAATTTCTATTTAACTCGTCTATTTTCAATCTCTTGGCTCTATGCTACAACGTTAGAGGAGAAAACGTTTTTCGATATTTGCCTTCAGCTAATATAAATTTTAGTTTCTTCATTAGAGAATCTTAATGAAAATATATTGGTTTTTCCAAATAGCTTTCCCTGTTTGGGTTTCAACCCATTTAAAAGGTCATTGTTATTCATTAGGAAATTAAAAAAAATTTTACAAATTTATTCGAATAAACAACACATAATGCAAGTTTTTCTAATAAATAGCTATACTTTTGTAGGCTCTATTTATTATAATATATTATAAAATATGTATGTTATAAATAATACAATACTACTATTAAGGCCGCTTTGCAAGAGTCACCCGTAGTGTAGTGGTTAAGGTACGCGGCTAATACACAGAATGAATGGACTTTAATCTTCCGAGTTTATTTAGTCATGGGTTCAATCCTAGCACGGGCCTCTGGGATTTTTATGAAAGGGATAAAAATTCTGCGTACCACGTCCTTCAGAAGGGACATAAAGCCGGTGGTCTCGAGCCTGTGCGTTGTCAGGTATGTGGCAGATTTATTTCTTAATTGTTGGGGATTAGTTAAAAATAACACATTTTTCTCATTAGTTATTTTAAAAAATAATTACAAACAAGGCAGAAAAATATCGATGTTAGACTGGTTGCCGAGCGACAAGTGCCGAGAAAAGATTTACGCTCTATCTAACACTAAATACAAGGTTATCCTATTAGACACACTCCAAGTACTCGCTGGGTGTATGCTACACACTCACCTCTACAAGGTGTCAAACCCTCCACTCTGCTCAACCACAACCCTGCTAACCCTCTTCTATATAAGTGTTCTATAATATCCTTCAAAATGTTTTCAGCGGAAAATTTTTCCTTCGAAACAAAAGATAGTTCACCCTTTGTTAGGGGTCACCACGTTAATGATTATTATGCAGTTTTTATCTCATGGAAAAAACATGCGTGCCAACTTAAAGAATTAAATAAGCAGATCACAATGTGCACAGTAGGGACATAATAAAAACTAACCTGCAGATAACCTCAAGGAAGTGTTCTGACTACCCGACTCAAACATTTTTCACGTAAATATTATTTACTAAGCTTGGATTAACTGCTTGGACATGATTGCTTGATTACAGTAAGCTGTTAATCCACACGCAGTCTCTTATATCAGTAGTTGTCTCTTACTAACTGGCTGTAATATGATGGAGCCATGTAATATATAAACAATTGACACTATTCTAGCGACTTTTTATTATAAACAATTATTTTTCATTTTCCTCATTTATACCTCATAGGTATATAGGAAATGTATTGTGCTTGAAAAAAAAAATCCGAGACCGAGATGACTCCGGAATTTTCCGTTTCAGGCGTTTTTAAGGCCTCCTGAGTGGTTTTTGCAAAGTTGTCTGTATGTGTGTGTTATTATCGTAGCGCATCTTGTATTAATGCTAGAGAATTGAAACTTCATACAAAAATCAGTCTACCACTGTAATGTGTTGTTTGGAAAATATTTTTTATGACGTCATTAACCCGCAATAATGACTCAGCAAAAATTTCAAAAAATCGAATTGAGATTTGGCACCTATGTAGCCATAAGTTTCATCTCATTATCAGCATTAGTTTAATTTTTATTGCATAATTAGTGTACGTTTTTTAAAAATTTGTAAAAATCAGAAAATGATTAAATTGAGTTGAAAGTTCTGTACAAGTGTATACATTTACTGATTAATAAGTACACTTACTACTAAGTTTCGTTTCAATACTACAAGTACATCCATGATTTTTGTTGGGTCATAAAAATTAAGGAGCATTGAGCTTGGTCAGTCCTGTATGGGTGACCGCTATGAATTAAACGTATCCATTTACTATCTGGGGACGCGTGAAGCGAGTCCAAAGACATGTTGCAGTATAAATTTGCCGAATTGTATATTCTGAGGACGAGCAAAGCGAGTCCGAAGCTGGGATGACGAGCGTAGCGAATCCGATGTGATGAGGAAAAGTTATGAGGAACCCGTACCCAATTTATTAATTTGTCTCGAGTTAAACTTCTTTAACAGCAATTGACAGCTGTACTGATTTTCAGACGTCAACAGTTCTGTCTAATGATAAGGCAGGTTACTCATCTCCTCCTAACAAAGCCTTAACAACATAGTTTTAAAAAAGTTAGTTCATTTTAACAAGTTGGCAATATAGAGCAAGATTTAATTATCAGTTTAGGAATTAAGATAAACTTTAATTTTGTAAAGTTTTTATTTCCACAATTAGTTTTAACCTTTTATGCTCTAAGATTTTTTGAATAGTATTTGTATTAAAAAGATTTCGCCAACTTTAATTAATTCTTAGAGCGAGTAGATGCTACCCACCTGAGGTTGTTCCCGCAGGGTGAATACCCTGATGGGCCAAAAGGCCCTAAAACGGGCATTTCATTTTCATCATCCGAATCACCATCGAGCCAAATCGTGAACTCGATTAAAGAAGACTGACAAGAAGAGTCTTAAATAATAGCCTTTGTTTCGGGACACTTCGGCAACATCCTCAGGTCATCCGACCCAAGGGCCAGGAGGAGGCTATGTAACGAGATTAAGTTGCGTTCTATTGGACCTAAATAAAAATATAAGATGCATGCATCCCGACGAGTGAGAGTTAATGCAGTCAGTCTCGATGAAAAACTCAAAGTTTCAATGCTAAACACCGGATACAATAAAATTACTCCGTACCGTAGTCGGAAAACGGCCGATCTAGTACGAACTCAAATTTACAAATAAACGAAAATACAGGACACTCTACTAAGGTTGACTACACCTGAATTTGGACTTATCTCGGATACAAATTTACAAGTATGTACATGTTTTCAATATTGGCTTGCCCCCGAACCTCTATTTATAAAGAATAAGTTTCACACCATACAGCTAGAACACAATTAGGCTCAGATGCCTATTGTTTATAAAAATTATCTACTACCTGCTATTATAACTCAGCATTAGTTTTATTATTTCTTAAGATAAAATTAAAATTATCATCCTTTAAATTATGATTTACTTCTTTCAAACTATTCTTAATACTTATAAATATTTAAAGGTTGAAAAAGAGAGATAAATCTTATAGGAAAGTAAAGCAATAAAACTAACAAAATTATACAGTAAAAGTAAAGTATAGTAAAATATATCTGAGGAAAACCGCCCACAGCCGCTTTTCTATTTACTCAACTCTCGGTAAAACTCAGCCCGCAGCTCTCGAGAGTTTCTTTTTAAAAGAATTTAGATGTCTTTTAAAAAGAGATTTTTAAGAGGGGCGCGGGAAAGCGGGACCAGGTGATCCGACTGGGAAACTTGTTTAAATACTCAGTCTGTGCAACTCACATTTTGAGGAAAGTAAAATGAACTGCTTTCATTTCTTTAGGGAAATTTATAAATATATTTCAAAGATATTTAGATACAAAACACCTCAAGAATTATTTGAATTTAAAGGAAAAATATACACTTTTTATCTTTATTTCTGGATCTAAAATTCAAATTGGAATAAATCTTGGCTAAGCAATCATTCGTTAACAACTTAATGGCACATAAGATTCGTTGACACTGCCGCATATTGGATTCGTTGACACAGTCACACATCGGATTTGTTGACGCAGTTGCATAGAAGATACTTTGACACAGTCGCATATCAGAGTCACATATCGTATTCGTTGACACTGTCGCATATCAGAGTCACATATCGGATTCGTTGACATTGTCACATATCCGAGTCACATATCGGATTCGTTGACACAGTCACATATCGGATTTGTTGACATTGTCACATATCCAAGTCACATATCGGATTCGTTGACATTGTCACATATCCGAGTCACATATCGGATTCGTTGACACTGTCACATATCGGATTCGTTGACACAGTCACATATCGGATTTGTTGGCACGTATGCAACTTTTGCATACGGGATACTTTGACACAGTTGCATATCATCGTTGCATATCACATTATCGGATTCGTTGACACAGTCACATATCGGATTTGTTGGCGCGTATGCAACTTTTGCATACGGGATACTTTGACACAGTTGCATATCGGTATCGTTGACACTGTCGCATATCGGATTCGTTGACACTGTCGCATATCAGAGTTACATATCGGATTCGTTGACACTGTCACATATCGGATTCGTTGACACAGTCACATATCGGATTTGTTGGCGCGTATGCAACTTTTGCATACGGGATACTTTGACACAGTTGCATATCGGATTCGTTGACACTGTCGCATATCGGATTCGTTGACACTGTCGCATATCAGAGTTACATATCGGATTCGTTGACACTGTCACATATCGGATTCGTTGACACAGTCACATATCGGATTTGTTGGCGCGTATGCCACTTTTGCATACGGGATACTTTGCCACAGTTGCATATCGGATTCGTTGACACTGTCGCATATCAGAGTCACATATCGTATTCGTTGACACTGTCGCATATCAGAGTCACATATCGTATTCGTTGACACTGTCGCATATCAGAGTCACATATCGGATTCGTTGATACGTCGGATATCTGAGATACATATCAGATTCGTTAACACAGTCGCATATCAGTCACATATCGGATTCAATGAAAGACGCAGTGTCAAAGAGTCGTAACAAGTTCAATTCAATTTTCTGTTAGCTTTCTTTGCAAAATTAAAATGGATGTTTAGGCTTGTGGCTAAACAGTTGTATATATTTTAAGTAACTTCCTTAATTTTCTCTCAATAAATTTTGCATGTACTTACGTCTAGTTTTAAGTACACAGACACAACACACTTAACAGTTTTTTGCACTTTATTTCAGATCTCTTTTTATGCACAGCCTCCGAGGATCTTCTGTCATCTTTTCTCACCATTTTCACCGCTATTTTATAATTACTTGCAAACTAAAGCCGGCTAATTAAGGAAATAACACCTGTAGATTCACACGTTCGTAAACAAAGTGATCTTCTTTAATTCTTCCTTTTCTTCTCTACCTCGCACCGGTTGTTTTATTCATCAGCTCCAAGAAATGATGTATCAATGATAACCTGTTCGAGCGGTTGTCCATCAAATTCCATCAAACTCGTTAATCTGCTTGCAACGCAATGAACAAGTTATCCGACATCTTTAGAAGATCGTAAAAAGTGTTTTCAAGCTGAAAATTGAAGAACGCTTAGTGGTTACCAAGCTGTGTTGAAAAACCCTGGGTTATGCTGTTAATTGATTAATTAATTAACACCGGTTCAGTGTCTCCCAATTTTATAGACTAAATTGTGCACTAGTGATATATAAGATCTCAGTGAGACATGTTTTACGTGGTTTGAAGACGTTCGGACATGTTTGCCTGCCGTTTTAGAGCTCTCTAGCTTCCTGCCTACCACCCTACCTAACTTCTGCCGGACGGTGTCAATTGCTCGCTTTGGCTCGTTGTATTGTTTTAATCATTGCTCGAGCAATTCACCTATTTGTAAATATTGTGTATATAGTTATTTCTTGTTATTTATCATAATTATTGTTCATAATAAAACTTCAGTGCATGAACAGGTTATGCTGTTTGTTTTAGCAGGTTTGAGGTATTTTTTCATTTCATTGCTTATTAATTATTGCTTTATTATTTCTGTGCTTAGCACTCTGTATAGTTTATTTCATATTTTGCTTAGTCAGCTTATCTGCTCTGTCCATGCACTGAAGCCCTGGTTTTGCATGCATATCATACTTCTTTTCTTTAGTAGACCATTCTGTATTTTGTACTATATATTGCACGTCATTACATGCATTCATTAAAATTATTTCTCTATTTTATTCATTCATACAGTCCTTTAGTTTTAAGCGCTCAGAGATGGGTCATCATATCAGACCATTTTAATTATCAAGTCTTATGGTCCCATCATATTTGGTCCGTTGCGACCGGATCTTTTGAACCTGTATATCCATCCTTTATATTACTATCTATTTTTTTAAACTTTTCTTCTCTATTTCCGTAGTTAGGTGGCAGTGTCGGGTATTCTCACTTGACACCTTCTCTTCTGTTGTGCACTCTACTTCAACATACTGCTTCCGCTGGCAGTTTCTGCCATATTGCTGTTTACTGGACGTACCACTCCGTCATTACAGAGTCTGTAAGTACAACTTAATTTACTTTCATCTCGACTTGTACTTACAACTTTGGGGTCTACAGCTTATTCGATTGTAGAATTGATCCGACTCTTGTTAATCAAGACTATATTTCGCTTGTGTATGTACTCTGATATTTTGGTACACACTTTCCTCTCGCGTGGTATCCACATTTATCTACTGTATATAGCTACAGTAACTTTACTATCAATTCTACCTTACACAATTGTAATTTTGTGTATCTCTAATCGCTACAGGCTGCCGATTTATCTTGTACTTTTGATTAAGCAACTGTACACCTGTAGCTTATCGATTTCTTCATTCATTTATGAATTTCCGCGTGGTATCCACACATTGTATATAGGCCTAAGTTTATTTTTTGTGAATTCACATTTTTTCGATTTGTATTATAATTTGTACAGACAGAACGTTACTGGTTTTGTACATATTTTGTATAGGTTCTCGATTTACAGTTTTCTTATTATTTTGTTTTTTGTACAGATAACTATTTGTTGCTGGTTAGTCTACTCTCGAATTTTGATTTACCTATACATTCTCGCTATGGAGCATGATCAACTCGCCAAGTCCTATCGTAGGAAACTGATCAAGCCTACAAGGACATCAAACAAACATATGAACAGGGATTGAGGGCCAAAGAAGACCCGACCGCGATTACTCTTTTCAATGGTATGTATGTACCTTTGCAAAATATATTCGACTCATATGAGAGCATATACGATGAGTTATGTGATCTTTATCAAGAAAATGGAACTCCGATTGCTACAAAAGCTGATGAAGAACAGCGAGCAAAGGCTCGCTTGTATTTATGTGAGTGTAATGGAATTTATTCCACACTGTCTCAAAAACATTCTGCTAACACCACGACAACGGTTAACAACACTACATGCTGTAGTGGGCGCAGCAAGCCAAGACTACCCAACTTAGAAATTTTGAAATTTCATGGTGACCGCACAAAGTGGCCCCGTTGGAAAGACTCTTTTGTAAGTATGGTGATTAATGATGCTTCCTTAGAAAACATTGATCGTTTTCACTTTCTCAACCGTGCGTTAACAGGTCCTGCCGCTGCTGCTATAGCACATGTACCTGTTACTGAAGATAACTTTAAGACTGCGTGGGACTCTCTGATGAAAGTCTATGATAACCAGAGACTTTTAGCTTCCTCGTACCTTGATAAGTTATTAGAGCTTAAACCATTGCCTGCTAAGTATAGCACAGAACAATTAAACCAAACAGTAGCTCTAATTTCTGAAACTATAGCGGCATTTAAAATCATGCAAATTGCTGACCGTGCTGATTTTATGCTTTTTCACCTTGCCCGCCGTGCATTGGATGTTAGCACAAGAGAGGACTTTGAACGAAACAATCAATGCGCTTTTCCAACAGTAGATGACCTTATTACATTTCTGCGCACACGGTGCACTGCTGCAGAATTAGCAACTGGCATTACTGGCCCAACTAATGCTCAGGATATTAAGCGTTTTTCTCATGATAATTATAAGAGAAACAGTAAACCCTCAGGGGTAATGGAAGTTTTATTGGTCATACAAGACAGTCTCGTTCAAATACATCTCCAGCAGTACCAGGAAACTCTCGTACCCGTACTCCGTGTGTTGCGTGTCGTGAGCAACACTCTTTATCTAACTGCCTTAAATTTGCAAACGCTACAGTTCCCGAACGCCTTAATTTGTTAAAAAACTGGAAAGGTTGCCGAAATTGTTTGGCTCTGGGACATTTTACTGACAAGTGCCCCTCGCCTTACCGCTGTCGATTCTGTCGAGGTAAGCACCACTCACAACTACATGTTACATCTGGGACTTCCACTCAATCTGAAGCTTCTACTGCCACCGCCTCTGCATCACAGACAGATCAAAGGGGAGGCCATATTTGTAATATAATTTCGCCTCAACCAGATGTTATTTTGCCACCGCTATATGTAACATTTTGGATTCTGACGGTCGTCCTCACCGTATCCGCTTGGTTTTTGATTCATGTAGCACCTTCACTTTAATAACTCATTCGTTTGCTTCTCGAATTGGTCTACCTATTCTCAAAGACATAGTTAAGATGTGGGGAATAGGAGAAACGCCACTTGGAATATCCAAAGGCCGCACCACCTGTACTTTGACGCCGCTCGATGATGACTCCTCTACTTTGACTACCAGCGCTCTTGTTTTAGACGCGATTATACCTCCTCTTCCAGGATTCGACTCACCCACTGAACTTTGGGAAGCTTACAAATCTTACCCTCTCGCTGACCCTCAGTTCTGGGTTACCCAACCGATTGATTTACTCATTGGATGTGAATTATTTCCAGATTTGTTTACTGGCGATACCGTCAAATTTGCTGAGAATATGCCTAGGCTGATGAGCACGATTTATGGCTATGTTGCGATAGGACGTGCTAGAGACATTGCTAGTGGTCAGTATTTTCAAAATCTACATGTTGCTGCTACCCCCAAGATGGATGAACTTCATGAAGAGTTAAAGCGCTTTTGGGAGCTAGAAGAGCTTCCCAAAATAGACATTCAAGATCCTGATGATGCTAAATGTGAAGAGCTGTTCCGAACTACACATTATCGTTTAGATGATGGGAGATATGTTGTTCGTTTGCCCTTTCGTTCTGCCAATCCGACGGTCGGTAATTCGCGTGGCATGGCGTTAAGGAGACAGGAACATCTTGAAGCGAAACTATCGCGAAACCCTAAAATTAAAGAAAAATATCATGAATTCATGTCTGATTACCTCACTCTTGGGCACATGGAGATTGCAACACAACCAGGAAGGTACCTTATTCCGCATCATTGCGTCGTAAAACCTTTACCTGATGACGACATAAAGTTGCGCGTTGTTTTTGACGCTGCAGCCCGTACTTCGACTGGCTCATTGAATGACCTTCTGTTAGTAGGTCCTAAGCTTCAGCCTAACCTAGCTATAATATTACTCAACTTCCGAATCCATCCGATTGTTTTTACCGCCGACGCCGTGAAGATGTTCCGGCAGATATTGATACACCCTGAGGACAGAGTGTATCAGCATATCCTGTGGAGGTTCAATGCTGCCGACGCTATTCAGGAATACGAGCTGAATACGGTCTCCTATGGACAATCATCAGCTCCGTACCTGGCTTTACGAACTTTGAAGCAACTTGTCGCTGACGAGGGACATAAGTATCCACTAGCAGCTAGAGTTTTGACCGAGGATACTTACATCGACGATGTGGCTTGTGGAGAACGCGACGTACCTCGTGCGCTTGAGCTTCTTCGTGAACTCATTGCCTTAATGGGCAAAGGTGGATTTACACTTAGTAAATGGGCATCTAATCATCCTGCTATTTTGGACGCCTGTCGTCAAGCTGACCCGAGTGGAACTCTACCGCCTGAAGAAAGTGTTTCCTTAGAAGCTACTTCAGAAAGTAGTAGCATTAAGATTCTTGGCATGGTCTGGGACCCCAAGTCCGATGTTTTTTCCTACAGATTTTCCGTTCCGCGAGACGCGTGTAGTAAGCGTGCCGTGTTAAGCGCTGTAGCCAAGATTTATGATCCCCTTGGCTATCTAGGACCGACAGATGTTATAGCGAAAACTCTTGTTCAAGACGCTTGGAAGCGAGGACTCGGCTGGGATCAGGAGTTTCCTATTGATATGAAGGAGCAATGGAAATTATTCTTAGACCAATTACCTCAACTTGGAGAAATCCGGATTCCACGTTGGATTGTGCCCAAGGAAGGACCTTTCACCATATTAATATTTGCCGATGCTTCCGAAAAAGCCTATTGCGCCGCCGCATATCTGCGATCGAATTCTTCTGAGGGAGCTCAAATGCACCTTATAATGGCTAAGACGAAACTGGCCCCGGTTAAGTTTACTACGATTCCGCGATTAGAGCTCTGCGCTGCGCTTCTTGCCGCCAGAGTGTGGGAAAGCCTTACACCATTTATCAAGAAATTATCTCCTTTACCTCGAGCGTACTTTTTCTCCGACAGTACCATTGTATTATCTTGGTTACTGACGCCATATCACCAACTTAAGACGTTTATCGCCAACCGAGTGGTTAAGATACGTTCCTTGACTACTCCTGGCACTTGGCATCATGTCGCATCTATGGAAAATCCTAGCGATTTAGGATCACGAGGTGTGCCTGCTGCCGAACTGCGAGACAATAAATTCTGGTTTCATGGCCCTAACTGGGCTCTTGAAGATCCTACGGACTGGCCATTACATGCTATAAGTCCTGTACGAGATATACCAGAGTTGAAACAGACGCCGAATAACAGTATTCTACTTGTTACGATCACTGATAAGGAGTCTGCTGAAATAGCGTGGATCTCTAGATTCTCCAGCTTGTCTAAGCTGTTACACTCTGTATGCTACGTTTTGCGATTTATAGACGCTGCTAAAAAACTTCCTCGTCCATCATCTAAGCAAGTAACAGTCAGTGAACTAAGACGAGCGACTACTTGTGTTGTTAAGCTCATTCAGCGATTTTATTTCTTTAATAATTGCGATCCTCATAATGTGACTAATGCCGTTATACCCAAGAATTTGACTTCTCTTTCTCCGTTCTTCGATGAGGTGGGATCCTATTGGTAGGCGGTCGCCTCAAGAATTTGGATGCCCAATGGGACATTCTTCATCCTATTTTGTTACCCGCTAAATCGCACTTCACAAAATTAGTTCTTCGATATTACCATGACGTATACTTGCATCCAGGTTCATCTTTGTTAATTTCTATAGTCCGATCTAAGTATTGGATTGTTGGCGCCCGGAGAGTTGCCCGGGAAATTTCGAAAAGCTGCACAAAATGTCGTAGATTCGATGCTCCAACTTGTCAACCTTTAATGGGAAATTTACCCGCGATTCGGTTTTGCGCTGATGGAGCTTTCGTAAACGTTGGTGTTGATTTCGCTGGTCCGTTTATCATCAGGGAATCAACCGCCGGAAAGCTGCTACCTCGAAAGCTTATCTTTGCCTCTTTGTCTGCCTGAGTACAAAGGCTTTACACTTAGAGCTGGTGTCTTCTCTATCGTCAGTCGCCTTCCTTGCTGCCTTTGACAGATTTATGGGTCGTCGAGGAAAACCTTCCCGAGTCTTCTCCGACAATGGGACGAATTTCGTGGGGCTTGTAATCAGTTGAAGGAATTCTATGCTTGGTCCCCAAAAGTGAAATAGTAGCTCATGCTTTAAGCAAAGAAGTGGAATGGACATTCATCCCTCCCCACGCGCCCGCTTTCGGTGGGGTATGGGAGGCTGGAGTAAAATCAGTTAAACGCCTCATGCGATCGATCTACTCCGACTCCATATTTAATTACGAAGAACTGTCTACTCTTTTTATAGAAATTGAGTCTATACTCAACTCTAGGCCTCTGTGCCCGATGTCAAGTGACCCGAATGACTTAGCTGTGCTGACTCCAGGTCACTTCTTGATTGGACGACAACTCACATCAATACCTCGACCATCTCTACTGGACGTGAAGGAGAACCGGCTTACCAGATGGGAGTTAGTGGAGAAGAAAATGCAGCACTTTTGGAAGCGCTGGAGAAGTGAATATGTATGCAGTTTGCAAGAACGACTCAAGTGGCGCACTTCTCAAGCGAACGTTAAGATAGGCGATTTAGTGCTTCTGCGAGAAGATAATGTACCCAGCAAGCACTGGCCCGTCGGAAGGATTACGGACGTCTTCCCTGGCGACGATGGAGTTGTTCGAGTGGTTAATATCCGCACCGCTGCTTCTCCCAAACCTTTCCGTAGACCCGTTCATAAAGTTGTCCTTCTCTTACCTCCTGATTGTGATGACCCTAGCCCTGCAGATTTACTTAATCAGCAGGCTTGAACTCTGACCCTCTGTAAAATTTCAGAGTAATTTTAGGTAGGCGGTATGTTTAGGCTTGTGGCTAAACAGTTGTATATATTTTAAGTAACTTCCTTAATTTTCTCTCAATAAATTTTGCATGTACTTACGTCTAGTTTTAAGTACACAACACACTTAACAGTTTTTTGCACTTTATTTCAGATCTATTTTTATGCACAGCCTCCGAGGATCTTCTGTCATCTTTTTTCACCATTTTCACCGCTATTTTATAATTACTTGCAAACTAAAGCCGGCTAATTAAGGAAATAACACCTGTAGATTCACACGTTCGTAAACAAAGTGATCTTCTTTA
Source organism: Microvelia longipes (assembly GCA_018340805.1). Lineage (NCBI taxonomy): Eukaryota > Metazoa > Arthropoda > Insecta > Hemiptera > Veliidae > Microvelia > Microvelia longipes. Next base: position 64,814,084 of record JACMZG010001911.1, read on the forward strand.
ATTCTTCCTTTTCTTCTTTACCTCGCACCGGTTGTTTTATTCATCAGCTCCAAGAAATGATGTATCAATGATAACCTGTTCGAGCGGTTGTCCATCAAATTCCATCAAACTCGTTAATCTGCTTGCAACGCAATGAACAAGTTATCCGACATCTTTAGAAGATCGTAAAAAGTGTTTTCAAGCTGAAAATTGAAGAACGCTTAGTGGTTACCAAGCTGTGTTGAATAACCCTGGGTTATGCTGTTAATTGATTAATTAAATTAACACTTGTTCAGTATCTCCCAATTTTATAGACTAAATTGTGCACTAGTGATATAAGAGCTCAGTGAGACATGTTTTACGTGGTTTGAAGACGTTCGGACATGTTTGCCTGCCGTTTTAGAACTCTCTAGCTTCCTGCCTACCACCCTACCTAACTTCTGCCGGACGGTGTCAATTGCTCGCTTTGGCTCGTTGTATTGTTTTAATCATTGCTCGAGCAATTCACCTATTTGTAAATATTGTGTACATAGTTATTTCTTGTTATTTATTATAATTATTTTCATAATAAAACTTCAGTGCATGAACAGGTTATGCTGTTTGTTTAGCAGGTTTGAGGTTTTTTCATTTCATTGCTTATTAATTATTGCTTTATTATTTCTGTGCTTAGCACTCTGTATAGTTTAGTTCATATTTTGCTTAGTCAGCTTATCTGCTCTGTCCATGCACTGAAGCTCTGGTTTTGCATGCATATCATACTTCTTTTCTTTAGTAGACCATTCTGTATTTTGTACTATATATTGCACGTCATTACATGCATTCATTTAAAATTATTTCTCTATTTTATTCATACATACAGTCCTGTAGTTTTAAGCGCTCAGAGATGGGTCATCATATCAGACCATTTTAATTATCAAGTCTTATGGTCCCATCAATGGAAGCTATTCTTTTAAGACTTTATTTTGATTCTGTGGCTAAAAATAAGAACTTATTGGTTACCTATAGGGTTAAGAGATGATTACTTAGAAATCTAATACCTAAAACATACCTAATACGTAACATACCTAAAAACATACCCTAATACCTAACATACCTAATACGTAACATGCCTAATACCTAACATACCTAATACCTAACATACCTAATACCTATCATACTTAAAAACATACCTAATACCTAACATACCTAAAAAACAAAACAATTAAAGTGGGAGAAAAATAAACATTTAAACACAGTTCGCTATTCCGGAATCGTTCCTTTCAAAAATGGTCCCTACCATGAGGTAACCATTATGTAAATTATGCATTTTTAAATGCAATCGTCCTAAAATGTAACCCTGGTTGTTTACTTGAATAACATTTATTCAATACATGACTTTGCTCGTAGTCATATATCTTACACACTAGTAAGTTTATTATTAAGTTAAAAAAGTAATTTATCTTAAAGACGTTATAATTAATTTTAGTTTCGAGTTTAAGGTAGACAGAAGGTTAAAGTTAGTTCCTAATTTGGCCGCGGGGGAGCAGTAGTGTCGGTGGTTAACTCACAACTTATTTTCCCAAAAGAGTCAAAAGTTATTTTAAATGTAAAATACCTAATAATTAACATATTTAAAAAGTATTATGAATATAATATTTTAATTAGTTTAATTAGATGAAATTTAATATGCATCATGGGTTAAAGTAATTAAAAATGTTTATTAATTTTTAATATCTCTAAAAAGAATATTACGAGATTTTTAACAAAATAATAATCTTCATTTTTAATGCTAAATAATTAGTTAAATTAATATTTATATTTGGTCAAAATCAAGTAGTTCCCAGCTGCAACAGTGTAGTAAGGACTTAAAATAATACAAGGTTAGAAGAGACATTTTTCGTTTTAGGTTCTGTATGATGTGCTGCAAGCCTGCATGAGAGAGGTTTTAGGCAGTATTACAAGATTAACCTGAATCATACCTGCACGGGGATGGTTTCGGGTTCAGACAACATTACGAAGCTAAGAAGCTATATACCTGCACGTAAGGTTTTCTGATGAAGCTATAATTAGTGCAAACCCGTTAAGATGTTAAAAATTATATCATATTTAATAAATTAATGCAGTAAACTTACCTGTTACCCGTAGAGTTCTGTGCAAGTTTTAAAAACTTTTTAAACAATAATCGTAGCTGTTATGACTAATTTTTGCCATATTGTACAAAAGTTTAAATCTAAAAGCAGTACTTACCGTAATATCTAAGTACACATCAGACCATTGGTCATTTTTGGAGAGTTACCGGGGTCAGTTCTTGACTTTTCCACACCGGTCCTCATCAGTAGTAATATCTAGTAGCTTGCGATAATCGAATCCAAACTTTTCCTAATTTAAGTTACCCCCTCCCTCTCGATTATACCTCGGAAAATGCAAATTAATAAGTGATGTAATAATAATGAGACATAGTAGTGATAGTGAGATATGGGGGGAGTGGTAGTACCTACCCGGCAATTAGGCCACGTTGTTGGGCCCTTTTTGCCATCTCTCTAAGATAGTGTTCTACTCCTTTTAATTTCAAGTGTAGGTATATTTCATCTAATCTAGACAGAAGAGCCGTGAATTTCTAAGGTTCCTCTCATGCTTTTTCAAGCAATCATACATATTTCCACTGACTCTTACAGTCTAGTTAAAACTAGGAACAACACGTGCTCTTACTGTTAAACCAAACCTTCACACACAAGGCAGAAACAGTATAGTATTATAATGAATCTACAATGAGCGTCCTAAATTTAGCCCATACCCAGTTTCATTTGGGGTAAGGGATTTTTAACGAGTACCTGACAACACACAGGCTCGAGGCCACCGGTTTTACGTCCCTTCTGAAGGACGTGGTACGCAGAATTTTTATCCCTCTCATAAAAATCCTAGAGGCCCGTGCTGGGATTAAACCCGTAACTAAAGTCCATTCATTATGTGTATTGGCCACGTACCTTAACCACTACACCACGGGTGACTCAATAATGAGACATACTGATAATTATTTAAAAGAATTAAAATAAAAAAATGGCCTCCAAATAAGACGGTCGGTATTTTCAGGGCTTCTTGAACATCAAAACTTCTTCATTCTTCTAGAGCTAAAATAAATAAACTCGTATTAGCGCTGAATAAAATTATTTCGCATTGCAAAATAAATATATATTGTTTGTATAATAAAAAGAAAAGAAAAATAAAACAAAAAATATTATAGACTTTTAGAAAATTGATAAAAATATAGGCGGGATGTTTCTTTTTTATTTATTGATAAACATCAAGCTGTATAAAATGGCTTTTGATCTCTCAGCCGGATAAAGGTGAGCTGGGACACGGGGAATTTATTCTCTTTTGATGTTAATGTTAAAAACATTTTCAGCTTTTTCAATTCTATTGGAGGATTTTTAGTTTTATTGGATGCGTAGAATATAGGCTTTTGTTCTTTAGATATTTCAAAGTGGGAGGAATGAATAGCAAATGCCTTTTATTAAATTAAAATTTCGTTTATCTCCCGAGCTGTACTTAACTCAAAATTTGACTCTAGATTCAAAGGATTATACCAAGTAATCAAGGTCACCTTTTAAAAACTCTAAAAAATCTCTCCTAAGTTCTTCTAATCCTTTTACTAGTTTGTTCCAAGTTTTCTCTTTACGCCCCGTGGTGCTCAGTAATGTTCATTGAAATCTCTCCCAGTCAGTGTTTTCCCAGTCTTCTTCTCCTTGCTTTTTATCAAGGAACGTATTTGCGATTTTTTTTATAGTGAAATGTTTAAAAAGCAAATACAACATAAAAGTAAATAAAACCTATCATTAGAGTTAATTGTTTACAATTTTACTTATTTATCAGACTAAGTAAAAAAGACCGAATGGTTTAAAAATAAAATAAAAAAAATAATGCAAACAAGTGGTAAAAAATAAATTAAAAGCAATTATATATATTATTAATAATAAATTATTAATAATTATTTATTGATAATATTTGTAAAACAACACATAATAAGGGAGACAAAAATACATAAATTTATCAGATATGTAAACAATCCATTATTACTAGTACGATGAGCGTGAATGGAGTCCATCATACATAATAGTAGAATAGAAGTCTCTCCACAAAACAAAACTTTATTGGCAAAGCGCTTTCAACCTAACTAGAGGCCATCATCAGTGCAAAACCGTTGAGATGTTAAAGAAGAAGAGGAGTGGGTCTATGTTTTCTTACTAGGTATTAGTCAGACTCAGTCAGGCTAGTAGAGACTTCTTTTCTTTACTATTAATTTTATTATTAATTAAATAGTTATAAATTAAAAATTTTAAGCTGTTAGCGTGAAACTGCGTGATCTCAACTGAAAGAAGAATCGAAACTAGAGAATTATATGCCTTTTATTTTCAACTATCTTGAACTCCTCTAAAACAAAACAAGTAGGAACATTTCGATTGGATTAAAATGGCTTTAAAGTGATTCTTTAAGATTGACCTTTATTATGTTAACCAATTTTGATCTGATTTTTTTGTTTTGATCAGAACTTTATAAAAATTAAGGTTTGTCAAGTTTATGATATTTTTCACTTATACTTCAATTTCAACGTTTTTTGACGTGATTCATTGCAGGTTATACAAGCAAGATGGTGGACGCTCACGCCCTATATCACAATTGCCTCGATTCCCGCTCTGACAAGAATGTTAAAAACGGTGAACCGATCTATTTATCTCTTGATTATGATGTTAATTAAAAATACAAAACTGCGTTCAGACAGCGTTTCTAACACCCTCACTCTATTTATAGCCATGTTGAACACCCCTGTATGAATGCAATAGCAAAACTTAGTGACCTGTCCATTTTATATAAACACTTATCCCCGTTAAGATTATTACCAAAGAGTATATAGGTTATTACCTCTTTCGATCAACATTAGTTAATCATTTATTTGGCATCAAAACTCTTGATTTCAGGACCAATACATTATAGTTCAAAGGTGCCCTTAGTTTTTTGAGGGCTCTCAAATTTTTGAACTTGAGTACGACAAAAAATATTTTTTTTATTTGCTCAAAATCTATTTCTTGTTAGAAAAAGTTGTTTGGCGCTTTAAAGTTCGGGGAGTTTGGAGGTCCAGGCCAAACGAAATCTTCTATTCTTATACCCATTTGGACCCAATAAAAAAATTAATAATGGACAGGAAAAAGCTAGTGGCACTCTAGGATAGTTTAAGGTACCTATAGCTGTTTTGCTAAGGCTTTTTACTTTTCCTTATTTGTACTGTAAAGAGAAGTATTGTATTAGCACAAATGCAAAAAATCTGAAACCAGGAAGTAGGATCAATTTTGAAGAGATTATTTAATCATTATTATTAATCACAAGGGTCTTATGTTTCTATGAATTAACGCGCCTCTACGTATCTGCTATAACTGTTAATATTATGTGTGTAGATTTATAGGTAGAATTCTTTGATACAGGTCAGATGGTAACTCAGATAGTAAGCAATATGCTTAGATTGTAAGATGAACGTAAAGAAATAAAATATAAACAAACTGGATATAAAGGTCAATGTTAAAATAGTTTTAAAATTTAAATTGATGCCCTGAAAAAGAAAAGATGCCAAAAGAAAGGGTAGAGGAAGAAGGAAAATTGTGAAAATTCTGATGGGAGAAACAGTTTGTCTTCTAATCTCTGTATTCTACAGAGTTTTGAGGTTTTGCTTTTTAGAGAAGAGGGTTTAGATTTAGAAAGCCTTTTAGGTTAATCAAATGTCCAAGTTTGACTGGGGGGAGGGGGAGGGGGGGGGTTTGTCTGGTAGAGTGTAGGTTTTCCTCTCCCCTCCATATAAATATTCATAAAGATTCAAAAGTGTATTAATGCGATGCTTTTCTCCCGCTAGGTTTTTGGGAAATCAACTCTATTCCCTTCACTGTCAGAGAGAGATTTTCAGTCTGATTTTCCCCCAACCCTCTCTTACATTTTTGAATAGAGTTCCCTGGAAACCAAATTCAGAGATAATTCAGCCTATAGCTTCCCCTCCCACTGTTCAATTCCTACGAAAATTCCTCTGTTTATTTCCCCCTTTTTAGAGGAACTATTTTTATTATTTAAATATTGTTACTTTTCCTCATTTATACCAAAGGTATATAGAAAAAGTATTGTGTTTGCTAAAAAATCCAAAACCTGGATATCACCGGAATCATCCGTTTCAGGTATTTTTAAGACAGCCTGAGTGATTTTTTCAAAGTTGTCAGTATGTGTGTGTTTTTTTGTTTCCCTTCAGTAGTATCCCTACTGGTGGGCCGTATATTTTAGCAAGTCCCATATAGGTACTACATGCATTTTAAACTATTCGTTTTTTTATCTCCATATTTCTTGTAATTTATTATTTATTTTAATCTTGAAAGTTTCAATCTTGTGAAAATTTAGGTACCGCTTCCTCTTTCAGAGAGAGAGAGATTGATTGATTACTGATTTATTTAACCACGCAGAATTAGGACCATAAGGTCCTCTCTTCCATTCAACGTGGATAAATTTTCAGCCGATTTATTTATTAAAATTACATAAAATACGTACAATACATTATTACACTAATATTCAAAATTATCTTTTTATACAATAAATTTAAAATTTTAACTATGAAATCTTACTCTATGAAAATCTTTAACTTAGTTATTTAATAGCTAATTTCTTTTAGCTTAATACATTCCGTCAACAAGTTATTTGTCAACTGAATGAAGGAGTGATTTGTTGATGGAACGAAATCACACCGGTACTGACCTTTGCCGATGCTTACATTGACATAAGTAATGTAACAAAGATAGTAGATCTGCTTGCCGCACTGAAATAACTATACACTTCGCTATACATTCTTATTTATTACATGAAGAGGTACACATGTACCTAATTAAAACTCAATCAAATTATCTTAGAACGCATATAAGACATTCGATATATATTAAATTAATGCTGATTTGAGATAAATCGCTGCAGCTTTGTCGCTCTTATACAACATTTTTTTTACTTTACTTTATTTTAATTTTTTTTGTACTTAATTTATTGGCTAGTTGAAGTCATTACCACACCACTTTTGTATTTAAGTAATTATTTAAATTTTACAAACCTTCTTGTGACTATAATTTGTTCAATTACTATGTAAAACCCCAAACTCAGAATTTATAGTCTAGTGGGATTGCCTAAGTAATATTATATTTTTTAATATTTTATTTATTAAAATGTATTCCCCTCTCTTATCCTTAGTTCAAAATTTTATATTTTCATTGTGTATTTCATATAATTTATATACATTGTATTATGGCAATAAAGTTGTTTTTGATTTTATTCGTTGTACTGTCACATTGACTCCGTCATTATTCTGTTTATTTGTCATTATTATGTTTGACCTAGTAGACCATGCAATTCTATTGAAAAAACTATACTGTTTAGGTATCAGGGGGACTTCTTTTCAATTATTAAAATCATATTTATCAGGGAGGTCTCAATGCACTGATATATGTAATAATAAGGGAACTGTCAAATCATCTTTTTGTTATACAAACAGAGGAGTTCCTCAAGGATCAATATTAGGACCTCTGCTATTTAATATATACGTCAATGACGTCACTAACTACTTACCTGACTGCGAGACAATACTTTATGCCGACGACATAACCTTAGTAATTAAAGGATGAGACAACAAGACTTTGATGGACAATTGTAACAGAGTACTGGAAAACCTATCTAACTGGGTTAAACTTAACAAACTAAAATTAAATGACTCTAAGACTCACTATTTGTTGATTAATACAAACACTAATCTTGGACAGGACTTTAAACTTAAGTACAATAATAATACTATTACTGAGACGAAAGAATCAAAGTTATTGGGACTGAACATTAATAACAAACTCAACTGGGACTTACACATTACTTTACTTTGCAAAAGACTCAACTCTTGTTACTGTGTTGTAAAGCAATTAAAGAAATATCTTAATGAAGAAGAGTTGATTCAAGCTTATTATGGTTTGTTTGTTTCTAAGTTATTCGGGGTAGAATTATGGGGCAATTCTAATAAAGCCATCAAAGTTCTTAGGCTCCAGAAGAAAATATTAAGATGCATAGTAGGAGCTCCGTACAAAGCAAAGTGTAGGCCTATATTTACCAACTCGACTTACTGACTGTACCATCTTTGTTGTTTTAAGAAATTTGAAAAACATAAAGAACAATTTGACAGACTTTGAGACCATGAAGACGTCCATGACTATAATACGAGATCTAAGAACGACCTGACAATGAAACAGCACAGGACTAACCGATACCAGAGTAGCCAACGGTACAGCTCTATTCAATTATATAACTGTTTGCCTAAATATTTAAAAAGTATAGAAGACTGTAAAGATTTCTCTACAAAATGCAAGCAAATTCTAGTGGATAAGCCGATATATAAATTAAAAGAATTTTTAGCCAAAAATTATTTTGACTAACTGATTTATTTATTAGGTACTTGTTAATTCTTTGAAACAAATATATTTGCTATTTTATTATGTAATTTGTTTGTGTTAGTTTCTATTTTAATTTATTTGTCTGTTCTTTTAATAATTTACAATTTTAACTTTTAATGTTATTAATTAATTGTTTTTTATTAGTTACTAGTTTTATATTTAAATTAACTTAAGATATTACAAAAAAAAGGTTTACAAATTGATTAGATATCAAATAATGTATATATATGTACATATGTATGTATATGTGTGTATGTCTGGATATGTGTATGTATGTTATGTATGTATATTGTGATGTATATGTATGTATATGTGTGTATGTTTGTATGTATATGTTACATATATATGTATTTATTAATTTTAGGTTTTAGGTATTGAAGTATATAAGATTATTTATCGTTGTAATTTATTGTATAACATTTTTTATTTATTAATGATTGTTGTGAATAAAATTTTGTGACGCAATGCGATTGTACTAATGTACTTACAAGCAAATAAAGGATATCATTCATTCATTCATTCATTCATTCATTCATTCATTCATTCATTCATTCATTCTGTTTTATGTATTTAAAATTATTGCTAGGTAAGTCAATAATTACTGTTGACATTAACAAATATTTTATCTACTTACGGCCGCAAGATTAGTTATTACTGAACTGTTTTTAAGCTACAAAATCTCATTTTACCAACACTGTCGAAAAAATATTTAATAAAAGTAGGGGAAAGCCTTCTGCCAAAAGCAATTGCCTGCGTCGGCTTCGCTTCTGCAGACAACTCGCAATTCGCCTGACTCGGCTTCGCCTCGTAGGTCAAATAAGTTCATTACTAGTACCGGGTTACGGCTTATAGACATACAGTATTTACAATTACACGTTTCAGTTGAGTATAAAAGAAAACACATAAATTAACTCTTAAGCAAGAGATTAAATAGTAAATGAATTCGACTTATTATTTAAAGAGAAAACTGAGAAAAAATAAATCAAATGAAATACATATATAAATAAATAAAAATTGAAAAAAAATAGATCCACTAATTAGGTTCCATAATCTTATTAAAGGGAAAAAATTAAAAAATAGTAACAAAAGAAATCAGGTTAAAGGTTGGTTTGAAGGGTTGTGCCTCTGTCTTTCTCTTGTACAATGCAAGTCCAAAAAAAGAAATAAATATACATCTATGTATTGGATAAATATTTATCCAAAGGAAATAGGACGCTATAAGCGTCCTTATTTCTTATTAGGAGAGCCTAACAGAAAAAGTAATAGAGATTTGAGATGAAAATTAGAGATGGGTTATACAGGTCAGAGGTACATAGGTCAGGTAGGGGAAGAGATCAGTACTGGGAGATCATTTTTGGTCTAGATTCTTGGTAGACAGTGCACGAAGAAATAAAATGAGTGAGGGAATCTGTGCCTTCATTGCAGGATGGACAGGTATTGTCTGTTGAAAAGGTATAGGTTTATTTTATACATCAAAAAGTAACCTGACCACTTTCGCTTATAAATATAATCAAATAATCAGTACAAAATTACATTAACTTATATAGTAAAACGTTATACACACAAACAATGTGCGGGAAACCAAAATAAATAATTTAAGTATAACCTTAACCCCCAGCAAGTACTACCACTGAGTAGATTCTTGCAACAGTCATATCAAAGCCATGTCTTATCATTGTTACTATTATTTCTAATAATATATGATTCTTGTAGTTGCAATATTCAATAAGAAAGTTAAAAAAAACCTTAACCCACTCGTAAAGGAGGCTTCAGTGAGGTTACGCAGGGCCCCTGAGGGCCCCAAAAAGATGTTTTAGGCCTCTTAATGTATTTAAATAAGCTATGCCTATTCTAGTACATATCTCTTTGCACACACATACACCTGAAACGGTTGTTCATATCCGAGTTTCTGAATTTTAGGGTAAAGACAATACTTACCAATATTATACCTTCGATATAAATGACGAGAAGAAAAAATAATTGTGTCTATTGTTTTTCAAATGGTCTACTTCTAGCGCTAAAATCTTTAATAGCGAGAATGATCCCAGATTTAAAGTTTTGTGGGTTATTTAGGTGTATAATTGTCACTAACCCGTGCAACCACTAGATTTTCCGCATGACTCTGCCAGATAATTATCTACTGAGGTTAGAGAAATGCTGCCTGACAAAACTAACGAAAAGATTCATTTTCTTGTCATAATTACCATGAGGCACAAAAGCTTTTAATTAAGCCAAAAAGCCTCAGAGAGTCACATTTCATTCAATCTTTAATTGGTAGGAAACTGTAGAGGTCGAAATTTTCAGCCAAATACCGCGAGAAGGGGAAACTAGTGATTCTGTTTTTGATTTTCTTGGTAGTTTCTGTTTATCTTTTTTAAAGCACGATAGTTTTATAAAATGACTAATATATCACATGGCGACGTTATACCTTAGCAACTACTCTCAGTGGAAACTTTAACTCTTTAAACGGCCCTTCAGATCATGATTTCGCTTCGCTCGTCCTTTGAACACTCTGAATATTAAAATTGGCAATAGTAAATATATTGGACTCGCTTTGCTGCTCCTTAGGTAAAGAAAGTAACCCCCAGTGGCCACCTTTCTACCTTCTGACTACCCTCGATGCAACTTAACAAAATTGATCCGACGAAAACTCTGACATTATTGGCAGCCGTGGTAATATTAAGGATATACTCACGCTGAATTTAGACTCGATGGAATCATTTTTGTTTTTAATGATTATTATCAATGATGATTATTATAAAAATCGTATAACATATCAGCAATTATAAATTGGATACCAAAAAGTAAAAAGGTGATAAGTCGAAAAATGTCGATTTTGAGTTATTACTATCACTGGAACCAGCAAAATAAGCTCTTTCGATTGGTATAATAAATGTATATCTACGATAATTAGTTTTTTAATTAATTAACTTAATGCAAAGGAGATATCTTTTATTTTGAACATAAGCATTTAGTATAAACGTAATAAGTTAAGTTAACTCATTTAGACTTCAATAAGTTGAAAAAATTATAAATATAAAAGACTTAAGTCGAGTTATACCCTTTGCAAATGTTTGCCTGCTGGTTACTGAATATAAAGGGTAAGTCAACCTATCGTCTGTTTGTTTCGTTTCCTTCATCTTATAACTTTGAACAAAATCACCAATAATATGGATACTAAAAAGTAAAAAGGTGATAAGTCAAAAAATGCAACTTTTCAGGAAATCAAAAAACAAACTTTGAATGAAGCTCTAAAACTTTTATGTTTATCCACATTTTAATTAGAAATATGAAACTTCATCTACATAAATAATTTACTATAATAGTAAGCTTACCTCAAACAAGCAAAATAGTTTAATTCTAGTTCAGCAAGATTAAAAATGATAATTGTAAAAGATATAAATAGCAGCCAAAAGGGATAACTCTCTTTTTGAAACGATGAAAAGACATAAGTCAGTAGGTTTTCCCAAATTTTTGCTAATATTTCAAGAACTATTTATAAATTAAATACCAAATTATTTCAAATTATATAGAACATATTAATAAATATAATAATGTTAAATAAAAACTGTGATTGGTTTTAACGATTTTGGAGATTCCTGAAAAGTTGCATTTTTCGACTTATCACCTTTTTACTTTTTGGTATCCGTGGTATGACTTATCTCCTTTATACTTTTCAGTCCTGACTACATTACCAAAAAGTCGCAAAGCCAATGTTTTAGATATTTTGAGGTAGAATTTTAATTTAAATTCACGAAACAGAGATATTAAGCTTAAATTAGAATATTCCTATATTCACACATTGATTTTAGTATTCAACTGGACACCGGGCTAACTCAGGAACATTTTCGTTTTTTGTGTAAAATAGTAAATTTTTACTTTCATGTTTATCCACATTTTAATTAGAAATATGAAACTCTATCTACATAGATAATTTACTATAATAGTAAGCTTACTTTAACCATGAAAAATAGTTTCATTTTTAGTTCAACAACCTTAAAAATGACAAGTGGAAAATAAGCCAAAAGAGGATAACAACCTCTTTGGAACCGATAAAAAAGGTATAAGTCGTTAGGTTGTCCTAAATCTTCCCCAATATCTCGAGGACTATTTATTAATTGAATACCAAACTACTTCTCATTATATTGAACATTTTAATAAATATGATAATGTTAAAATAAAAACTGTAACTGGTTTTATCGATTTTAGAGCTTTATTCAAAGTTTGTTTTTCGGTTCCTGAAAAGTTGCATTTTTTGACTTATCACCTTTTTAATTTTTGGTATCTAATAGTCAACTAATTATAATTAACTAATGTTGTTAATAAAAATAAAACTTAGTATATTTGTTACTCTTATATATTGGGAGAGCATTGAGCAACGTTTCAACTACATCATAGCTCCAATCATATTTTCGTGATTTTTGATCAATTTTAAAACTTTATTGAGATTAGTAATTTGATTCATAATTGACTGTCAATGAGGTCATAAGAAGTATTCTTCCGGCAGCACAACTAGACCTAATAACCTGATTGTCGCACCAACTTTTAACTTTTTAGACTTAGAATAATACTATATATAGAAGGATCACTACTGATAACACGAAAGCCGGTTCACTGGTGGTCTTAAGTAATGCTGCCACCCTAACAATATACAATTTTCTAAAAAAAAGTTGGCAATACTTCCGGTTGCTGAATTATTATGTTCTATTATTAATTAATAATTGATTATTCGTAAAATACTAATATAAATATCGGTGCATTACAATATTTAAAGCATTTTAAATTGTAGTTTAACGTATTTATTAAAATTATATATAATAAGTAGTCCTCGTCAACTAAATGTAGATTCTTGTATTCCGCCACCCTTTTGCCATCTAAGACCGGTTTTATTAAATACTCAGCAGGTGTTTTAAGTTATTATATTTGTTCTTTGCGATCTTTCTTCATTAATAGATATTGATGACAAATATTTAAAATAATGTTTTGTCAGGTTGGCAGCATTACTTAGTTGCACCAGTCAACCGGCTTTCGTGTTATCAGTGGAATTACATTGTGTTTACGGCCCTGTGCTCCTTCTATGTATAGTATTATTCTAAGTTTTTAGATTAATGCGCAGTGAGTTAAGATAATAATAATAATTTTATAATAATAATAAGATAACATGCACACAAACAGAGAGAGTAAAACTAGGCAAATCAGTAGGTCTTGAAACGTCTTAAACGAATATTTGAGTTGAAATATCAGTTTCGAACTGTTAGTGGCAAGAAAATACTTTTTCATTTCCCTAGGGTGTAAACGAAGACAAGTAACAACCTATTTATGATTATTATACTTTTTTACCCTGCTATTATTATTTTTATTATACCCAGTTGTTATACTCTCGATACAATTCCTTTGATTCCAAATTTGATTCCCATCCTAATCCTCCAAACAACATTGATTCCATCCCGTCTAAACCCAACATTCTAGAACCATTTCTTCCAATCCTCTACGGCGCCTTCGATAACAGTGGCCATGTGACCTTCTGTTATAATCAATATTATTTTAATGTTAAAACGCAAAACATTTCAGAAAATCCAACTATTCAAAATTCAACTAATATTTCTATTCCACTAATTTAATTCAAGCCAAATTTGTATATTATTGGTAAAATATTAACATTTTTCTTACCACGCCTAGGAGTATCACCACTGAGTGATTCCTCCTATTAAGCCTACCAAGACACTTTAACCAGTATGAGCACTATGTCAAATACATTCATTGTAGACAATATAATCAAGTTTAAAAAAATACCCTATTAACTACAATATAGGAGGAAGCATTGTAACTTTGACACCCACGTTTTGCTTATATACACATATATATGTGTATGTATGTATGTATGTATGTATATATATATATATATATATAATATATATATATATATATATATATATATATATATATATATATATATATACAGAATTAAGATAAAACACTAAGAATACTTACATTAAAATTAGTAACGTTTCGAACTATGTTCTTCGTCTGACAGAGAGGGACTGACATATATATATACCTACGTATATGATACATATGTATATATATTTATACTTCAATAAAAATACTTTTGACCTGTAAGTCTCACCTCTTTACACCTGAAATAACATTTCCCTCTCCACACCCCCCCCCCTTTTATTCCATGCCCACCTCATAAGCTGATATTTCCATTACACATTGCCTAAAACAGACTCAATGACCTGCATATATCAAGTTATTGATTTGATTTGAATTTTGACGTCCAACACATGCCGACATAATGGATTCTATTTGTAGATTTAATAATCTCATTATCTGCACTACATGACGTCAACAGTGAAATCCTTTACTCGCTAAGTAATTAAGAATTTATAATAATTATTAATCCATTAGTGTGGATTTAGTATTAATGTGATGGGCTGGAATACTGTAATCACATTGAATATGTACGTCCAATATTTCAGATACTCTTGATTTTCAATAATTTGCGTAGAATCTCAATTTTTATTTTTTTTTTTTTTTTTTAATATAAATCGCTATTAAAGTCCGGCAGCATTGCTAATAAATTATTATGGCAGGACATGGAAGCCGTTGTTTGATTTATATGTAAAATAAATTGAACGTTAAATAAACAACAAGAGATCTTCGGCGTTTAGGTTGCATTGCAGCGTCTGCAAATCGTTTGCCGGGAGTATTTAATGGACTGATAAGCTTCTCTTTTCTAAAGACAAGCTAAGCAAATCTGTGGTGGTAAGGTTAGGTAGAGCAAATCTGAATCATGTATGTATTTATGTGTAGATACATACATACACACACACACTCAATATATATATATATATATATATATATATATATATATTATATATATATATATATATATATATATATATATATATTATATATATATATATATATTATGGTTCCAGTTGTACAAGAGTTTGGGGAGTTACCAAAGAAAAAGAGTTCCTACTTATTGTTCCGCTCTGGTTTAGCACACTGTACCAGACAGAAAGGACATAAATGTATCGGTACGAGGAAAAAATCCCACAGAACAGAAGGACCTGAGCAGTCCTCTGTCTTAGGGATTCTAAATAAATAGGGACCGGTTTCAGATCAATCCGACAATCCTAAGTGGCGAAATTGGGAGATAATATAATTATGACGTAATCACCAATGAGTAAAACTGTTTCTTTTAGTATACTTTGTAAGATAAGTGTCGAACGCTTCATATATTTGTAGCATATATGTATTTGTAGCCGCCCTTAGTTCTTTACATATCGGCCGTTTTTTCAACACAGTAATATACCCTGTGGCTATAGCTCAGTCTATTCATGTTTATAATTTTATATTCTGTCTCTATTTAGCGTTGTAGATTTTTATAACGATGACATATTAACGTTTTTTTTCTCTTTACGATATTTGCATAGGATGTGAGGAGGCTCAGTGTGATGAATTGATGTTAGGACCTGAATAACCTGCAGCAGAGAAAATCCTGCCTCGTTTTTCTCACTATTTTATCTTTATCACCAGGATCAGATATGTTGTAAAGTCTGTCTCTTTACAGCTTCCGTGATGTAATCTTAGCGGAATGTAAAATTAAAGTAAACATTTTTCATCTCATTTTACTTTACCTGAACCACTACCGTAGATGTATTTGAAAGTATTGCGTTCACCTAAAAAATCCGAAACTGAGATTATATAATAATCATCTGTTCCAGACACTTTTTGAGGATGCCAGTAGTTTTTATTCTGTCTGTGTATGTGTGTGGGTGTGAGAGTGTCTGAAGCAAGCGTAGTTCTGTTAGTGAGAAGTAACTTGACTCAATTATCAGACTCAAGGTCTTGTGCAGCACGGGAAATAAAATTGTGCTATTAGTTTCCACCTAGTTCGCTATTAAGTCATGAAAAGTTTAAAAACTACATTTGCCAGATGTATCTCTCATTGCATTTTAATGTCGATCAATGTCTTAAAAATATTATCTTTTGAATATTTAAAATTTGATGGTCTTCAACTGCGTTTCTTGACTTTTCTGATCCGCAACCTAAACAAATGACATCAACCCCGCAACCCTATTCTTATACTTTAGACATAAGTAAGTTTTTGGGCTCAGTATCTTGTTAGGTTTTGAATGAGGGCCAAATAAATGATCAAATCAGTGTACTGTAGTATTAGAATAGTGAATTATTATTTGCTTTTAACTTTTGATTCAGTAGCTCATTTTGTTGGAGCGTGTGGCAAGTTTTAAATTGGCGAGCGCATCGCCAGACTTTAATTTGAATTTAATTCTGTATTTAATCTCCGTGGGATCCAGCTATTTTTTTACGACATTAAACCAAGATATCTAGCATGGAAGCTTATCACCCATTATTTAAAGAAGTGGAGTAAATGCCAACAGGTATCAAGATTTATATATTTTTGAGGAGCAAAAAAAACGTATTTACTGCCAAGTATTTCTAATTTTACGCATTGTTAAACACCATACTTCATATTTTAAAGGGAAACTTTCACCCTGATCTTTTATCCCGAACTTTCCTTTAGTTTTCCGTTCAGTCAATATCAACCGAGTTCGACAACTCATAAATCATTCTCTGAAGAAATTATTCAAATACTCACAACTCATAAAAGTCAAATATTAATGTTGACAAATGCGAAATGAAACGTTCTATCTTCATGTTTATGCTTCTTTATCTCGTATAAAAGCAAGAAAAGCCTTGCCATTAAAATAAAGTTTCGGAGTCTAAAGATTATTTCGGAGTTATCTGCGGGTGTCTCATGCAACACCCGATTCTTCAGGTGCTGTAGTTATCTGCGGGTGTTTCATGCAACTTACCCGATCTTTGATTACATTTTCAATTTAAGAAAAGTAAAAATTAAGTACTCTTTAAGTTATAAAGCGTAAGCCTGAAAGCAAGAATTAAATTGTTAGCGTGAAAACAAACATTTAAAAGAAATTGGCCTGGTTTGCAGACTTTGTTTAATAACTACATTTATTGCAATTTGACTGTGTTTATTAGATTGTGGCATTTAAAAATTAAATTTTAAAAGTCTACGGTTTTACTTTTTTTACAATTTAGAACCCCGAATTTGTTAAACCCAGTTTAAGGTCACAACTCCTATTTTTATCTACTGTAAAATACTTGTAATGGAAAAGGATAAAGGTTTTTCTAAAATTACTAGAATTCTGAAAATTTTCCAGACATTCACCTTCGAAAAATTTTTGTCGAGAGTAATGATAAAGAGGGGAGACAGAGAGAGCTATAGGAATTCAATATTCTCGATGGAAGAGACCAGATATATTGGGAAGGGAGGTCCTATAATGGCTCCCCCTTACCCCGAGGGGTTTTGTGCTCTACTAGTCGGAAATTAACGCGTGCCTCCCTTTCTCCCAAAACTCTAAAAACCATCTCTGATACCTTCCCTTTTCGTTTTGTTCCAAAAAACCTGGGAGAGCTTTTAAAGCTCTAAGCTTCCTATGATAGTAGAAAATATACGATCATTTAATAGAAGTCTTAAAATCCTTTCCTAGTATTTTTTATCTAATTGCTACAATCTTTCGATACTTCCCATCCGTTTTTACACTTTTACTAAAAGCACCTTGATAAATACTGTAGTTAAAAGTTTTATGATCAAATCTTTTCCGGAGCTATGCATATTATATGCTCTAGTTAATTAAGCTATAATGTCAATATATAGACTAAGATAATGCACTCACTTGCAACTCCTACTTGAAGAGGAGTTTAATAACACTTACCGAAGAAACACTTGTAAATTTCAAAAGTCAAATTCACATAATTTTTACATTTGCTTTCTTATACTGTGGGTACATAGAAATTTATTTTTATTTGATTCAATACTTTGGAAGCCTGGATCTTAACTGAATCATTGGTTTTAGATTGTTTAAGGCCTCCTCGTCCTAACAATATACAAGTTGATCAATTTATACTGCAACACGGCTTCTAACTCACTCTGTTTGTCCTCAGATAGTAAATACGTTTCAATCCCATACTGATAACTATAATCATCACCTAGATTGATTTTTATACAAAGTTTCAACTCTCTAGCATAAATACACTGGGAGCTACGATAAAAACAGATACACACACTCTCATACAAACAGACAAGTTTGTGAAAAATACTCAGGAGGTTTTAAGAACACATGAAAAGGAAAATTCCGGTGACATGCTGGGTTCGGATATTTTGGGATATTTTAAACACAATACTTTTCCTGTATACCAACAGTATAGTTAAGGAAAAGTAAAAATCAAAATTCAAAACTCTGAAAAATGGTTGGATCAACTTCAAATTTGTTAAGCATATAATCACACACACAGATACACACACACACACACACACACACACACACACACACACACAAACACACATTATATTATTATATATATATATAATATATATATATATATATATATATATATATATATATATATATATATATATATCTAATTAACAAACTGCTAAGTAATTATCAGCATTAGCTTAATTTTTATTCAATGATTTGTTTACTTGTTTTAAATAAATCGTTAAAAATAAGATAATTGGCAATTTAATTGAAATTGTCAATCCTCTTATGTATTAGATTAAAGTATTCTAAGTTTCAGTTCAATTTGACTAGTATGTCCATGGCTTTTGTGTAATCATAAATGTTAAACAAAATCGAGGGAGGTTAGAACCTGGTTGGGTGATCGTTAGGAAAAAAATGTTGGTTTTAATCTTCAAGGATAAGCCAAGCAGTTAAAAAGACGTGCTGTAATAAAAATTAGATGGTGTCGTCATTCTATTAACGAGCGAAGCGAAGACGAATAAGATGAGTGCAGCGAATCTGATATGGTAAATAAAACATTGAGGACCCCGTACACGATTTCATTATTATTATAATACATCATATTAATTTTATAATTGTTAATTTTCTATTAAGCATATAAACTACAATTGACATAAGCTTATAACAAGTTACAAACATCATGAAGGGAAAATCAATCTAAATCCAATTGTAGCAAAATAAATCTCCCTCAGGAAATACAGTAAGCTCTTCACAGCAAGGTAACCCTCTCGAGATAACCCTCCCGGGGTAACCCCTTCATCATATACTTACCGCTCCTCATCGACCCACCACATCTCAATCCCCAGGCTATTTTGGTCACTCTAGAACTGCCTAATTCTGGTAATTTTTTATTGTTCCTACCTTTTTATACATTGTTATTATAACAAAGCTTTTTTAATGAAAATATTTTATTTTATAATTTTATAGAGAGTAGGTTGAATTAGAGCAGCATTGTCTTTTTCGTGTACAAAACAATTCATCATTTGATACTACCGAGTTTTGCAAAACATGAATAGTCGACACAATTATAGTGTGTCTACAAAACAATTTATTTATATAGTGGTGAAATGAGCCATGGTTTATTGCAAAATAAAGACATATTACGTAAAAACTTATTTTTACGTGTAAAAAGCGTAAATAAACTCAAATTCGCAAACGTCTTATTATTATCAATTTCCAGCTACTATTACTATTATTCTAGCACCATTATTTATTCAACACGTTCTGTGGTGTTTATTAATTTGTTTCTTACTGTGATTAAAACTCAGTTCTTCAGGCTTATTACCCCAAACTAGAACATTATCAGAAAGATAAGGATATGCTAATCCATAGTAAATCAACATTAACCTTTCCATCGAGTTGAAACTTTTTAGTGACTTTAACCGTGGGGCTTTGGGTGAACTCACACCGGATGGCCAATCCGGAACCCCACAGAAAAAGGGGATTCCTTTGACTAGGAATCCTGGCCTAATTAAGTCTGAAAGATATCAGGGGGTTAATCAGAAAACATAAGCAGCATTCAGAGTTTATACATTTATTGACTAAAACTAAGTTGACATATATTGTAATAAAATAATTAGTATAATAATGGGTATGCTTAACAGGTCTAGGTAAGATCAGTCAGTTTATAAGTTAATCAATTACTACTATGCACATACAAACGGTAAACTCTACTATAGGACAAATAATTACTTACAGGTAATTACTGCGACGATAAGGGTGAGGAGCATCTTATCTCTTACTCGATTTTCAAGCTGATACTAATTGGTTACTAAAACTATACTATTAAATGACTATCTGATTACTGCATTGTTACTACTCTATTAACTCTTCTATCACTTCTTGACAACTCTCTCTTGATTACTCTCTGACGACTCTCTCGATTGGTCTCCAGAGCTAGCTTAAATAGCCAAGGGTGGCAACCCCTTCCAGAAGACCAATCATATCGGCACGTGTGCTCATTCAAGCATAATCTAATTGAACATGTTAAAGTCACGGGTTTCACTCACACTCATTCACACTGACATAACAACGCATTCATTTACAGGCTTTCAAGGCTAAAAGAACATGTTAATTAAAAACATCTGCCGATGTTATCTCATAGAACCATAATCTATTTAGACATGTTAAATTCACGGGATTCACTCACACTCATTCACACTGACATAACTACGCATTCATTAACAGGCTTTCAAGGTTAAAAGAACATGTTAATTAAAAACATCTGCCGATGTTATCTCGACCCTGAGATTGTCCCAACTCAGGATGATCTCATCCCAACTCAGAATGATCTCATCTTTCAAATATGTTGTGTTCAAACTCAATAACAAACTTAATAGCAAGCTTAACCAATGCCCCTGTTATAATATCCCCCGGTAACAAAATTAAGCCGAAATTGGGAAACTGGCTGTTTGCCGATTTCGACTTAACCCAGGGGTATGGCATAGCAACATGAGCAGTAGACTGAACCTGACTGACCCTAGAAGCAATTTTCCCCTAGAAAAAAATCTATACAATAGTACCAATGTTAGAAATAGTAATACATGTAAAATGTTATAATAGAAAATTAATATAAAAAATAATGTGACAACCTAATCACCCGATTACAACAATCTGCGACAAAATAGGTAGAACAAAACATAATTGTGAACATAAAGTTCATAACACATAAATAGTATAACATAAATTTAAATTCAACTAAAATAATAATGTAATGCAATAATAAATCAAATAGTGATTAAGTAGTTATTTGGATCCAATATTAGTTTGGAATATAAACAATAAATATAGATACAATGAAGAGTACAAAACAGAAATATACAATAAATATTATAAAAAAAAAATTAAGCATCTTATTCCCAAAAAAAAAATAGTTCAACTAAGTATACAGGTAAAAAAGAGTATTAACCCTTTGAACTGAGTAAATATACAAAACTATCTAAAGTAATACAAATAAACATTTAACATAATTAGTTATATACAGTTCTCCTTATCAACATGTATCATTACATACAATTCAGAAGGTTCTGATTGTCTATCCTGTCTCATCGATCCCCCATGAGTATCGGGATATCTGGTCCATGGTTGGAGGAGGATACGCGTCGTCAATGGTAGGTATGGAGCGGCATGACGTGTTGGTTGCTTCGTGGCGTTGAAAGGACGTTCGAACAGCCCGTACGGCGGGGATGGGCACGTCGCGCCGGATCCGTCTACAACGCTTCCACACATAAAGTAGTACTAGCCCCAAGATACCGAGCAGTACTGTGATGCCACCCGGGATGGACCATGACAAAGTCGTGTTGTAGGTCTGGGACTGTTGTAGCATCCTCGCCTGCCTAAGAAGTTGGTCAACGGAAACTGTTGAATATAACTTCGCGGCACCGGCGATGGCGGCTTCTTTTCTGAGGTCCTCTAGAGCCTGACTGATGAAAGGCACCATGGCGTCATCGTGCCACAGGGTGGATTCATTTGCTAGCAGCACGGCCGGCGAGGCCAGTGTTATGTTATGAATCGCTATGGTCGCATAACTGCGTGTAACCGTGTGGGGCATCAAGCGTATGCCACCGGCAGTCAGATAACAATGGCTGACACCGCTGAGGCGCCCTTGGCCCTGTATCTTCTGACTAAAATTGGGGCGTGTAGTTTGATAACAAAGGCCATACACCTCGGTTGTGGACGGTACACTGAAGTACCAAGATTGGGTCTGAGAGTCGAAAATCCAGACAGGTTCAAAGTTTTTAAGTAGAATTGCTCTCTCACATAAATTATGATCCTCCTTTCGAAACATTGTCGAGCTGAGGCAAGAGGGTATGGAGCGTTCCCTAAAGTTGACTACTGGTGGGCAGATATACAGATCCCTTTGTTTCTTGCATGTGCTGAGGTCATCCTGTGTCATTAGTGCATAATATGTTTGATCCGTGGTGACCAGGATATAATCAAAGTCCGGAACCAGAGTAAGGGTTTCTTTCGTATTGTTATCATAGGTTGGGAATGCGAACGCCCTGTACAGGGCTGCAACCATTGTACGTTGTATCAGGGGGATGGTTAGCGTCAAATATAATCCATTATCAGCATGTACCAGGCCAGTCTGCCCTAGCTGATGGAACAATAGAGGGTCAGCGGTTGGGTCCATTAACAAATCTAGGCCAGCCCTGGTTATATTGCGCTGTATGTCCCTGAATGTCGCTTGTAGCGTAGAAGGCGTAATAATTTGCCTCGCAGCGAAGGTCTCCGCATGTATGGCACTATAAATCAGGCCAGACACATAAGATATGTCTGTAAAAAGGATATCAGTGGCAACTGATAGGGACCTGATGTATGCAAAAACTTTTTCATGAAACAATAACTGATCAAACCTATGGCTAAGCTCTGTCAAATCTCTGTTAGTGTGATTGATGAAGTCAGTAAAAATAGTAACTAGTCTCTCCACATGGTCCTCTGTCTGATAAACTTTCTTTTCTAATAAGTGAGTAATGGTCAGGTGTTCTTCTGTCAGATGCAATAGTTGTTGAGTAGTGCGCTCAAATTGGCCTAATCGGTCCATCATGGGGTCGTCATGGGAAATATATTTAGATAATAACGTACCAGATAATGCCCCCAGAACGGCTGCCCCTAGAGGTATCAATACTTGTCTAGTGTTCCTAACGTGCTGAGCGGATCTGGGCTGTGAACTTATGCCGGGTAATGTGCCTAAAATTGTGACCCCTGTGTCAAGTTTGTCGGAAATCATCTGTAACTCCGACTGCCACGTTAATCGTAAGAATTGAGGCACCATGGTTTGCTTCCTGATCACCCCACTTACTTCAAGTGTCCGTCTCTGTAAAGTTTGTGTTTCTGTTTGGAGGGAGGCAAGTGGTACGCGAAAAGCGATTTTCCAAGATTGCCCGCTCACGACTATGGATCCTTGGTTGCGAAACAGCAGTGTAGTAGACCCCAGACAACAGGTCGCTGCGACGATAAGGGTGAGGAGCATCTTATCTCTTACTCGATTTTCAAGCTGATACTAATTGGTTACTAAAACTGTGCTATTAAATGACTATCTGATTACTGCATTGTTACTACTTTATTAACTCTTCTATCACTTCTTGACAACTCTCTCTTGATTACTCTCTGACGACTCTCTCGATTGGTCTCCAGAGCTAGCTTAAATAGCCAAGGGTGGCAACCCCTTCCAGAAGACCAATCATATCGGCACGTGTGCTCATTCAAGCATAATCTAATTGAACATGTTAAAGTCACGGGTTTCACTCACACTCATTCACACTGACATAACAACGCATTCATTTACAGGCTTTCAAGGCTAAAAGAACATGTTAATTAAAAACATCTGCCGATGTTATCTCGACCCTGAGATTGTCCCAACTCAGGATGATCTCATCCCAACTCAGAATGATCTCATCTTTCAAATATGTTGTGTTCAAACTCAATAACAAACTTAATAGCAAGCTTAACCAATGCCCCTGTTATAGTGACCTTAAAATAAAACATGCACCTTTTAATTTATTAAAGAAATATGCTGCTGAAATCTTAATGTGTTTATTTATTTATTTTATTTATTTATTAATACAATAACGGGCAAAATTGCCCTTTTTTCAAAAATAACAAGAAAAAATTAAATTAAATAAAAATTGCACACACAAACAAAAAAAAATTTTATACATTATAAAAATTTAAGTAAGTGTTACTTAGATATAGGAATACATGCGTCCTATTTCCAAATTGACCCCATTGTCTGATCATTCTGTGTTCACTGTTTTCGCGATGTATTATTTTTCGAGGTTAATGACATCATTAATAATATTTCCGTACAGCACAACTTGACCTAATAGTGGATTTTGGTTCCACATTAAATTCTTTAAAAATCCTGGAACTACAATGATGTAATAGAAACACGCATACAGACAGACATATTTACAAAAACTTCTCGGGAGGCCTTAAAAACACCAGAGCTCACGAGACTATAGAATTCGATTTTAATGCGAACACTATAAGTAATATTAAAAATTCCTGTTCTGAGCCTTGCGGGTCATCAGTAGGATGTGACCTCTCTTGGGCTATCAGTAGGATGTGCCTTCTAGTAACCCCATCATACGATGATGACGGCAACCGTTACACTCGAAGTATGATGTTATTTGATTATTTTTTTATAGACCTCATATAAACGTAACCTGGGATGCGAACTCCGGAACTTCTTGGTGTCAAAGATCAGTTTATTCACAAAAGCTTGAGCGACTTCAGCTGTGAAGGAGGTTCAATGCAAACGCCATATGGTTTCTTTATACCTACGGTATAAAAGAGGAAAATTCAGAATCACCGGTTTGTAGGGTTGGATCTCAAATATCGCCAAACTAAGGAAATATTTTCAAATAAAATAACATTAAAATTAATTGTGCAAAACAATGCTGAAACACTATAGTCTAAATATTATTACTCGACTAACAGGGGATAAAGTAAGTCCAACCAAAAAGAAAATATAAAGTTGTAAAACAAGAAATTTCAATGACAATAGAAGTCAAAATGACTTTAAAAAGAAGGGGAGGATGTCATTCAGAGAAAATGTAGCATGATTCTAAATGTTCTTACACAAAGATTTTCCATAAAAGACATGACGACGAGCATAAAAAAAAAGGATTAAGAATAAAGCATGGAAGAAATCTGGAGATGGATAAAAGCCACAAGATGAGGGTTTTAAAGATACAGCTACCTCGGAGCAAGATTGACTTTTAAAGAGAATGAAGCAAGAAAAAGATTTTTAGTTAGCGGTAAAAGTGAACCCTGATAGAAAATACTGTGGAGGTTTTACTTTTCTTTTTTATTTAACTCTTTAAAAAGAGAAAGATGAAGATAAAGTAGATAGATATTTTCACCAAGATTTTTACATCATGGTAAGCGAATTTTGTATTGAATTTGACACACGAGTTACCATGAGTATTTAATGTTCTATGTTGATGCTAAATTGACGCTAAGAAATTTCCGTGTTGAAATATGTTAACAAGATAGTATGGTGTTGTAGTAAAGACGGAAAAGATCCAAGAGTATGCCTCTAGGACGTTTTATTTACTGGCGCAAGAACATTCTCCTACCTGATGGAACCAAAACTCTCTTTGAACCTGTCCCATTTGTTCATATACTTTCATTTCAGTATACCAAGTCTTGCAGAAAATGCCTAATCCAAAGATTCTTAACCTTTTTCTTTTACTTGCTAAGATTTAGGATCTTCTCGCCTTTTCTGATGTTTGCCGTACTACTATTCCTTTACTTAACACGTTCCCACAAAGTGATCTGTAGTCAACAACTTGACTCTTAGGACTCCACCATAGATGTTTCTGAAGGCAGCGATAGCCGATCAGGATGCTTACTATGCACCTAAACCTTTTCATCCCTAAGAAAAGCCCATAGGTTTATGGCTTTTCTTACTTCTTCCAATATCCTAGGCTAATTTGAAAATAACTTTCATTTGAGGAATAAACAAAAAAGTCTGTGCAAACTATAAGTGGGTATAAACTAAAAGTTTATAACTACATTATATATAAACACTTCAAGTACGTCACGGTGTCGAAACATTTAGCCCTGAGTTCATTTCCTTACTAAGAAATGCTTACTCACATCAGCCTTCATACTCTTGACATCGTAATGATCCATTTCTGGACAATAATCAAACTTGCGTCCTTTCCTGTGCCAATGCATTATTTACCATTCCATCGTTAAATTTTTTGTTAACCTACTAGAGGATAAAGAGTAAGATGTAGCATCCAGATAAAATAAATTGAAAATAAATGGAATAGTTCAAGGATTTACTTTAGTTAATAAAATATTTTTTTGCATTAGATAATTAGTTTAAAAGCAAATTACTGTTGATTATTCCTTAGCCACTTTTTTAGTTGATGTCGTTAGAGCGTTAACATACAAACCATATAGGTCTAGGGTTCGCATCCCCGGTAACGCTCTCAGTTTATATAAGATTTATTCAAAGAAATTATCAACGAGTGATTTGAAGTATTTGCGATAAAAATTCTATATTTATATTTTAAACAGATAAAAACCTAGCATTTCAAGTTTAAAATTCTATCTTCAAGTTAAGAGAGCGGTAAAATTCTATATCGTTACATTTGCGAGATTGAATTCTATTTACATCTTTACAGACAGACGAAACAATCCATTTCTGAATTAAAATTCTAAATTCATTTCAGCAAATACATTTCAAATAAATTTGATGACTCACATTTTAAACGGATTTATTGGTAAAGAAATTCGTTATGGTAGAGTCGGTAAGTTTGGGGGTAAGGTTGGTTCAGGTTAGCTTCAAGAGCCATTTTCATTAGCAGCCAAGTTTGAGTATTATGGAGGCTACAAAGAGAGATGGAAGCTGGCTGGGATGATTGATTAGCTTCTCAATAGAAAGGGGTTAGGTTGGCTAAACTGACTTCACTTCGACTTCCATGCTTGCCAACTCTCATCAACAAACTATAATTTTTTCTTGACCCAACAAGTTTAACCACCTTTTTAAAAAAAATAACCCTAAATAAAAAAAATCCAATTTCTTAAGAAAAAACGCTGTCAATCATAATTTAGAAAAGGAAATCATGTTTGAACATGACGATGAATAATAATTAAATTATTTCTCTCTTTATCTTTTTTGGTCAACTATGAATCAATTTTTGGTCTGGTTTTAGCAGATCATATTTTTTAATAATTTAAAAATAATAATTAATATAGATTGCGATTGTAAAAGACAATAAACGAAATTTTTAACATTCTATAGACCGAGCGGTCTATGCTTTGTATTATTTGAGCTTAACAGCTACTCCTGTTCCAGCCAGATGCAGGTACACATCTCGGGTGTGAGTTACTTACTTACTTACTTACCCATAGTTACTAAGGCCTTAAAGAAATAGATTATTTACTAGGACACGGACAAGTTTTTCCCCTGCCCTTTATCAATCCAATAGCATTAAATCTCTTTTACCAAATCCATTTATATCTTTATGTAATCCTTATTATATCTCCATTTATAGGTTTCACATAGTTATATTGAAAAGACGAACGACCTGATGTTCCAAAACCTTGCCAGATAATGTAAAGTAATTGATCAATGTATTCACTAACTTACCTAGCTGTATCTCTACAGACAACAACGGAAAAGACTCCGATTGAGTGTTTTTTTAGTTTGTCAAATTCCAGTTGGTGTTGCAAGCAGCAGGTTGAGAATAGCAACCGGAGCAATATATTACAATGCTCGCAAGGGAGCATAGGTTTTGCCCCCCGGCCCGGTGTAAATCTATGCAGTAAATCTTTTGGCTAACCCATTCCCGAAATTACCTCGGGATAAAAGCACAGCACACACCTACCAATAAATTTGTTTGTCTCCTTTCTTTATTGCACTATGAAAAGTGCTTTCTAATGGAGAATAAACTGCTTCCTTCTGCTAATTCATCTTACACTCAGAGTTAATATTTATTTATTCACTCGTATTTTTTATTTTAAATTGATATACACGTGTAGAAATTAAAACAGTAAAAAAAGAGAGTCTCCTCTAAAATTTTTTATCGATAGATGTCTAATTATGAACCGTTAAGTGTGGATTCAAATTTTCAGTTTAAATTTTTAAGTAGACCCAAAATTTCCGAACCTGACAAAAGTATTACCGCTTCTTCTCTCAACTTTCCAAATATTTGCCTTAGTATGCCAAACAAATATTCTTTTTCCTGAGGTAGAAAGTTTTGGTTTACAACACAAGGAAGTTTACTTTTACAACACAGGGAAGTTTAGGCTTACAACACAGAGAAGTTTAGGTTTACAACAAGGGATGTTTAGGTTTACAACACAGGAAGTTAGGTTTACAACACAGGGAAGTTTAGGTTTACAACAAGGAGGTTTAGTTTACAACACAGGGAAGTTTAGGTTTACAACACAGGGAAGTTTAGGTTTACAACAAGGGATGTTTAGGTTTACAACACAGGGAAGTTTAGGTTTACACCACAGGGAAGTTTAGTTTCACAACACAGGGAAGTTTAGGTTTACAAAACAGGGAAGTTTATGTTTAGGAACAACAGGGAACTTTATTTCCAGTTGTACAGAACGTGAAACGTAAACTTTGTCTCCTTGGTAAAAAGGAAAGTTTTTTTGTACGGCATACAAATGTTATATATTTGATTATTACTCTTTACCTCAGAATAAATAGCAGCAATACATGACTGTGAATGATTTTATTTACCTCAGCTCCTTTTATTTACCCGCTTTGCTCGCTCGTAAATATAGTCACTTCGGTAAAAAAGATTAATTTTACAGCCTAGTAGTATACCATATTGTTCTCTATTTTCTAACTTGTTCACCACGTTTTAGATCCGAACTTTACCACAGGTAGTATTATTGTTTTATAAATTCGTATTTTGAACAGTGGAGACAGGAGTCTTGAATTCAACTTTTTGTTTATCGCTAACCGAGCTGTCACTTGATTGGATTCCACTTAATATTTATTTCTCGATAAAAGCTTTTTAATTAATTCACAGTCTACTACTGATATAAATGATACTCTTATCGAATATTAAAAATGCAACGAAGATTTAAAAACACATTAAATGATACAAAATAAATTCTAAATTAATTGACCAAAAAATAGCATCTTCATTTTATTTTGTTTAGAAATGACTTATTAGGAAAACTTTCTTCTGTAAGTAAAAGAGAATAAAACAGTGTAAAAACAATAATTGGTTCTTTATGATTCAAAAGTTGATTTTTCTGTTTTTAAAACAATAAGCATCCTACGAAATCTTAATTATTCCGTACAGTTTGGGATGGGTTGTTAGGAAGCCGTTTGGGATAGATTTTATGAAGAAATCTCTCCCTCTAGGAAATCTGCAAAAACTTTTGGCTCAATGTTAAACTTTGAGACTTAACGTTGTTTAATTATTCAGATTCTCGATAATAAAACCTCCTTCACTACTTTTATATTTCTCTTAAAAATTAGAACCGCTCCGAGGAAATGTTGATGAAAAAAATGGATTTCAATTAGTGAGAATATTCTTAGTTTTTCTAAAAGAAAAATTGTATTATAACTTTTATTTGAATAATAAAATGATCGAGATGAGAGCAGTAGAGGTATTACGAAAAAATATTAGTAAGAAAGAAGTCAGCTGTGCAAAATAGATGATTTTAAACTACAGATGTTTGAACCATGGACGACCCTGGTCCTCATCAAGGTAATGTGATTGATTAGAACATTTAAAAAATAAATAAGGAAAAGCCATCTAATAAGAAACGTTTATGTAATCAAATCATAATAATCAAGTACAGAGTTAATCTTCAAAGTAAATAAATAAATAGATGCATTTATTAAATAAAATTAAAACAGAAGCTTTAAAGATCTAATGATAAAAATTGTATTATATTCTAAATTTACATATTTTGTTTTAAACTTGGTGAAAACGTTAGCACGTGGTTCTTACTGAAGACAATGAAATAAATAAGGCATTTAATATGATTGCTTGTAGGATTGGCCACATATTTATATGCGGTATAGTATTTGGATTGTTTTTATATAAATGTGCTCGAGCATGGTCTAGGAAATAGCCAAGCAGAATTATTGAAGAGTGTCCAACCATTGAGTTAACTGTGAACAACTCTGAAAAGTAGATAGTCCGTGTTCTGAGTTGTACTCTTGAGAGTGTTGCCCTTATGTTGTAGGTGTAACGTTTATGCGACATTGACTGGAGAAGCCATGCTTTGTATGCTTTAGTTTTCCATGTGGTGTACTTTTGCTAATAAAGTTTTAACTAAAGTCATTGTCTTACTATCATTAACCTAACAGTCCGTGAGTTGAGCTATGTAAATTGAACCCACGTATACAGGCACCTGGGGTTCATGTTCAACATAGTTTGTTTGGACCAATACAATGTTGGGTTGAACTAGAACCATAATAAACCTGAACATAAACCACGTTCGTTCGAACATAACCATGCTCATGAACTAACCTAAACTATTTTGAACATGAATACGAACCACATTTGGTTGATCCTGAACCATTTGAACATGAACCCGAATCATGATGATCCTGAACCAGAACATGAACCCGAATCATGATTGGTTGATCCTGAACCATGTTGAACATGAACCCGAATCATTTTGGTTGACTGAACCATTTGAACATGAACCCGAATCATGTTTGGTTTATCCTGAACCATGTTGAACATGAACCCGAATCATGATTGGTTGATCCTGAACCAACATGAACCCTGGGTGCCTGTATGCGTGCTCAACTCACGGATAACCTACTTTTAAAGGACGTGAAAAAAGACATTGATAGTAATAGACAATATGCTTGTGTTAAAGTGTCACTTAGCTAAAGATGTAATTACGCTCGTCACACACATACTGATAAAGAAAACTTGGTAAAAGCCACTCAACATGTGATGTTCCTTAAAACATCTAAATAGTATATTTTAGGTAAAATCGTATTTATTCGAAACTCAACCCTTTTCCAGTATACTTACGGTATAAATAAGGGAGCGTAAAGACCTCCTTATTTTAGAGAGTTCTCTAAAATTAACAGTCTTTACCAAGGAGATATTTCATAAACACGAAACTGCTCAATTTATTTTTTTGATAAGAACAGATGGGTAGATAACTCATTTTTATAAGATTATTTGAAAATTGAGTTACTTGACACTAAAATGTTTCGACAAAGGTCTTTAATTTCACTCTGCCGCAGGATTATTTCAAAGACTGCTTCTAACTTAATTTAAGTTGGCAGTACATAGAGTCTTGTTTAAGTGTCTATATAAAGTTAAGTAAGTTTTACAAGTTAAACAGGTTAATTAATTGAGTCAAAAAGTTTGAGAGCAAAGTTTCAAGAGTTTGTTTTCGATCAACGTCGATTGTATGGTGAAGTGAAAGATTTATAGTCAAATCTAAAATAGAACAGACATTGATCCTTGCTTACCTAAAACCCAGTTATTAGGTTCCTAAATAATCTGAGACTCTTTGGATGAGAAAGAGAGATGGAGAGAGAGAAAGGGAATAATGCAATAATAGGCTGCTTTACAAAGAAGTCGGAACTCAACCAAAAATAAGGTCTCCTTATGTCTGAGTTGAATAATGCCATACCATTATGGCATACCATTTCCGTCTAACTTGTATCGTGAAATCAAAAAGATTATATGCTTAAAATAATAAATCGGGTAGGGGTATCTCACAACTTTTATCTCCATGTCGGACTCGCTTCGCTCATCATGAAATTATACTGCCACACGTCCTCAGACAGTTATTACATTCGTTCTTCCCATCGGTCACCCATCCAGGCACTGCCTTCGTTCAGTGCTGCTTAAATTTTATGATCCAACAAAATCGTAGATATGCTTGCCTAGTGTGTGAGTTCCTGTGACGCATAGCCCCCGCAGTGATTATGCTAGAGAGATAAAAATTGGCGAAGAAATCAGACATTATGTCTATTTATAATACTATATAAATACTAAATACTATACTATATTTTAATACTACGATAACCTAATTAGCTGAGTCATCAAAAACTTTAAAAATCGTTAAATATCAGATAGTTGACTGATCGATTAAACACTTGACACACATCTACAGGACATTTGATCGACAAAATTGTATTTTGATGCTTTAATATTGCTATCGTTAATCATTAATTAAGATGAATAAAATAATCAAGAGGAGTTCGTCAATGCTAACCTGCTTGGATATGATTAAGAAACTCTACAACATAAAGCAATACTTGGCTGGGGCACTGCCGTGCCCCCTCATATTAGTGTCTAGTTGTGCTATCCTCAATTACACCATGGAAAAATGTTTGGATTGATTTAAAATTCAGTCCGCATTAAGTCATATAGAACATCAAATGTACAAACTTCTATCTCATCATTTGCATTACTATACGTTTTACTGATGGACAATTAAGTTTAATTACAACTTGAGTTAAAGCTTAAGTGTCTCTCTATAAATAATACAAAAATTGAAAAGGTTGTATTTACCGCAAGTTGAAGAAGCAATCGAAGAATCAGCTTCCGTTGATACTTGCTGTTTGTGTAGCAGTTTCATAGAGTTTGACATTGTATCTGGTTCGTGTCCGTGGCGAAGGTGGTTGGAGAAGTTAGGATCTGATTTATCTTTTATGAATGAGCGTAAGTGCTCTTTATACCTTGTGTTTAGTGTACGATATGTTCTACCTATATAAGTTTGTTAACAATATTTACAAGTTATCTTGTAAACTCCACTTTGGTTATATAAATTTGAGTTATTTAGGTTATTAGAATTATGTATTAATTTATAACCTATGTTATTATTGGTTTTGAATTATGTTGTTAAGTTGTGATTATTTAAGAAGTTTGTAAGTCTGTAAGTTTATTTCCCTTCGTAAGTTAAAGCTGTCCACTGTCTGTTGGTATCTGTCTCGTCTGTTGTGGTGTTGGCAGAGCCGTTTTTTCCGTTTGTATTGTGTGATGAGTTTGTCGATGTCGGTTCTAGTGTATCCGTTCCTGTCTGCTATGTCGCATATCGTATTAAGTTCTTTTTTGTAGTTGTCAGGTGTCATAGGTATGTTGTGAAGTCTGAGTATCATGGATCTGTAGGCTGCTAGTTTGTGTTGCATTGGGTGGTTTGAAGTTGCGTGTATTGCGTGGTCGATTGCTGTTGGTTTTCTGTATATGCTAAAGTCTGGTTTGTTACGCTTTCGCGTTATTGTCAAGTCCATTTAGTTAATTTGTCCGTCTGTTGAGCGTGTGTTTGTCTTATAATTATGCAAGTTCCTTTGTTAGTGAGGCGAGTTCTTTAGATGTTTTGTATGCTGGTGTAACTATAGATCTGTAAAGAACTATAGAACTATAGACCGTTGGCAAATAACGTATGTTTTTACTGTCCGCGTACTATAGCGTAGCGAGTCTGAAGCCAATTTTCTTTTTCTGAGGGCAAGGAAACCGAGTTTGATAGAGGGAGGAATACTTCCGAGATGACCTGTGCCTAATTGTTAAATATATCAATAAAAAAATAAGTAAATATATTTAATTTTAGGAAATTCGCAACGTTCAACTAAATAACAATTTAGTAATTCAGACAAGAATGAAGCTAAACATTAGATAGAGAAGCTCATCAAACACTGTACCAGGAGAGCCTTGTCAGTATTTAGAGTATTTCCTGTGGCAATATTTATTATAGTTGTATAAGATTAAAACTAAAAGTAAAGAAACAAGTGTTTTTTAAAAGCAACCAAAATTTTATAAACCCCTTAACTAAGACGATGAAAGTTTAAAGAAACTTTTTAAAAATAAACTCCGCTAAGGAAAAATTACCGGTGAGAAAGTTATAATAACCACACAAACAACCCCCTCCCCTCTCCCTCTCCAACAGGTCTGGCCTGAGTTTTTGAAAGTTTTTTAACCAGAAACATTAAACATTTGCACTAATTCCAAAAGACTTAATTAAAAAGCTATTTAAGAAGTTTAATTATTACGGGTTTTCTAAACGTAATTCTTCATTTAGTTAATGCGTGTTTTATAATTTTCATAAAAAATAGCTATTCTTTCTTTATTGAGACATTTTCCAAATGAAGAATTTATAAAATGGTTTAAATACTATAGAGCTAATAATCATATCTCATCATAGGACACTAAAGGAATATTTAATCGAAGAGTACAAATCATAGATTTAAAATAAGAGAATGTGGTATGAAGGTTTGGGTGAAAGGTACCTCAGTCATCAGGAAAATGGCAAGGAAAACATTTTAGGCAACCGTCTCGTTGCGAAAAATAACAAACCACGAATTTAAGGGAAATCGAGAGATCTCTATTTCAAGTTGGTAAATTTGTTTAGAGCAGTTCATGATTTTTTTTTTTAAATTTCTCTTTATTTAATAAAAATTACAATTTTCTTAAGTTTACGTATAAATTATCCTTGAGTCAATCCCTCACTAGAGGCATAACCTGTGCCGTGAATGAGAAGCCATAGAGTGTCAAACTATATCAGTTGTTGTCCACCATCAGAGACAAATATTTATTTCTATCAACGCGACCAAAGATAATATTACCCAAAACAGAAAACGACAGTTTTGATTCTGACAACACAAAATTGCTACTTAAACAATCTTTTTTAAAAATAATTTTAAGTAACGCATTTATGAATATATATATATATATATATATATATATATATATAATATAATATATATATATATATATATATATATAATATATATATATATATATATATATAATATATATATATATATATATATATATATATATAATATATATATATATAATATAATCTACAAACGAGAACAAATTAGGCCAAGCTTGATATGTACGATACAACCGATATATACGAGAGATACTAGAAGTGTAATTTTATTTTATTAGTCATTATTTTCCCCCTGAAACATAATAATTAAAAACTAGAGGAAGAGTTCAACAAATTGTATTAAACAGTATCGTCAGATTTGCTAGTGGTAGTGGATTCAGCATTAGATTCGGTATCATGAGAATCGACAGTGTGCTGATCATAATCTATTATATCCAGAGAGTTAGAACTTGGATAATTTCTAACAACGTATTCTTCAACTGTGGTTGGAATAACAACGCCGTCCTTGACCGCCTCTTCTTTAGAAGCTTGAACCAATCCATGGATGATGCGGACGTATTCCTCGTCGTTAGACTCTTTCCATCTTCTAAAACACAATGGAAAAGGAAAGACGGGGAGTTAACAGGAAACAGGTAGTTGAATTAAAATGAGCACAAAGCTTGCAATGAGTTGCATTAACTCTTGTATTCTCCTTTTCGTAGAATATGTCTATTTGGTACAGGAATTAAGAATTCAATAAAACTTGTACTGAACTAGAGTGAACGAGACAGTATAATTCTCTCAGTCAAGTGTTGACATAGGTAAATAAAATATGATGAGTCATTATTGTGGGTTAGTGACGTCATGCATATTTTGTTTACATCTGAGCTTTGAACTTTTCTGTAATTGTGGCAGCCATATTTGTGCTTGGGTGGCTTAGTACCACAACAGTACATTGGTGACATTGTTATTCTTCATATTATTTGTACAGTATCACGTAAATATTACACTATTTTTCGACTGTTTTGTCTTAAATAAGGTAAAATTAATTTAAATAATTCTTATTTATTATATATATTCTTTAATTATTTATGATGAACGAAGTGATTTAATGTGGTGTTGCTGAAAATGCCCGCTGCTCTTATGTTGTATTTTAAGTGTTACGAGCCGATAGGGGTTTTAGAGGGGTGAGGAGTCTCTAGTCTTTGATGAGTAGGGCCAGTACCGTTATAGAAATACCTAATAGAAATAACATAGGGAGAGCATAAAGAGAAAACCCGTTTTCTAGGAAAATAGATGAGCATGGGACAACTTGTCCCATATAGAGTTTAAAACTATTGGAGAAGCCTATAAAGTTTGTGTTTTCCACTTTTAAGGTCTAAGACGCTTAACGTCAACAGACTTTATTCTTGTAATTTTTTATTTCCTTAGGGTTCATAACTTTATAATCTTAAACAAGGTAAGAATAACATTAAATCTGTACAATTAACTACTATACAATCATAAAGAACTAAAACATTACCTTACAACTAAACTTTACTAACTAAAAGTTTATAAACTAGTGATAGGAAGGATGTAGTGGTGCTAAGATGGCCCTAAGTATTAGCGGTAGGGGTTGGTGACGCCTTTTTACATTGTGAAGGCCTGATATGTTCTTTCCCTTATATAAAAGGACTATTTCTTAAGTTCCTTAAGAAATAGTCTTGCTACGAGACCCTTTATCACCGTGCTAGTAAAGCCACGTCAAGTTGCATAGCTCTCTCTGACCTGTACCTTTATTATATCAGTTATCCGGCATGCTACTAACCTCCGGTCAGTGTTCTTTTCTCACTTTAGAATAATAAAAGGCACTACAGAAATTGAACCTGACATAAGAAACTACCTGTACATCATAGAGGCTTCTACGTTAGCCGGACTCTGAGTGTTCGGTTCAGTCAGAAGGGAGATAATGCTGAGTAAGATGGTTCGAACCGTCTGCGTCGGATTCCATCTTTCACAGACCAACTCCCCTGACTGGGGATCATCGACAGGAGGATGCAGTATGGAGATGCACAGTTCTCCACTTCTGTACACATTTGGGTGCCATATTTTATTAGTGAATCTTACCGTAGGCGGAGAGTATGGATAGTCCTGTTAAAATGAGAAAATATAATTGAGCAAAATATTTAGCTAGTTCGGAATTATGCAGCCACCGCCACAAACTAAGTCTATGTCAACGAAACGGAATTTATTTGGATTCACACAACATATCCTTATTAGGCTGGCAGTGAACAAACTCTATCGTTTGACTTATAGGATGAATATGCATCCTCTATAAGGCTCGTACTGCCAACTAGGTATACGGGATCCACAAGAAGTGTTATGTTCTAACAGAACATATTCTTAATAAGCTTTCCGTAAATAAATTCTTACTTTTGAATTATAGAATGATAATACATGCCCTTTGGTTTTGTACTCCCCACCATGTGTCCGAGAAACATATACTTATCATAATCATTTTATAATTATCAAATAAAGTACATAATTTTTATTTAACATTTATGATAAAATACGCATTTCCTTATCTTATATATAGGGGAGGAAAAAATTGTTACAAGACCAACTCCAGGTAGTTTCCGCACACCAGAATAGATTGCGAATTAAATTTGCAAACATCTCACAGCTTAGAAAAACATACTTTATCCGGGGTAGGACCGTAACGCGAATTGTGACAATATCATCCTAGTTTGCAGGGTCTGCACAATTTAAAAAAAAATCCGGTAGGGGGTTCCTCAGAACTTTTTTTCGTTACATCTAATTCACTAAGCTCGTCCGCACTACTTCGAACTCGTTTCGCTCGTCCCTTCAAACAATAAATAAATCTGTTTTATTCCAAGCGTTTATATAAACTTTTATGATCCAATCAAAACCGTTGATATATTTGCTGTATAAAACAAACCTTGATGTACTTATTTATTACATAAAGGCATATACTCGTACCAAATTTCAACTCAATTGAACAAATTTCCGTTTTTATAAATTTAAAAAACCGTATACAAGTCATTTGAAAAAAAATTGTACAAATGCTGATAAAAAGATGCAATTTTTACATGATCACATGAGTGCGAAACCTCAACCTGATCGACAACTTTTTTGCGTTATATGAATTTTTAACACAAAGAAATACGATGATAACACACACGCACACACACACACACACACTCACACATATAAACAACTTTTTAAAAACCACTTAGAAGTCCTTAAAACACATGAAACGGATAATTCATATAAAATGCCGGTTTCAGAGTTTTTGCTCAGCCAGTACTTGTGACATTACTGATACTGCGGATCAGAAATGTCTTTCTGACTGCGCAGATTCATGAAACATATTATCATCTCAATTTGTGAGCAAAACTATGTGCAGTGCAGATTTTAAAAGGACAAGAATAGTTTGGAATAAGATGTGGGAAAAACCTGGGCATTCACTGGTAACTAAACCGGAAAATTGACGAGCAAGAAGTAATGCTACTTCTCAGACTGTGAAGCATAACTGAAAACCTAAGCGTGATATTTTTTTAGTTATTTTCGAAAATTATTATAGCCGCTATAAGCTTGTTAACGAAAGACCACTGGATGGTTTTACCGTAACATTTGTTGCTAACACTTAATTGCCACAATATGTTCGTTCACCTGCGGAAATTTCATTGTCAGCTTGAAATATCCACCAGCGTAGACGGTATCTGGTGGACCGAATATTGCGATCTCCCAGTCGAACAGATTAGACTCTGATACAAGCTTTATGACGAAACCTTCAGGTGGCTCTTTCTTTAGATTGTTTAATTCTCGAGTTAAAGCTCGCAATGCTGAGTTTTGAGGTATTGACATTTTGATTTCTGAAAACAAAATTAGAGAGAACAGTCAAATTATGTAATCAGACCATATAGTCTGATTGATGAACTGTGTGGTAAATTTGCCCCGATGGACGAGGATTCAAATCTAACCGCTGGAGGTCACATCTCATACCTTATATTTAATGATAATTCAAATACAAGGCTGGTCACCCGCACTGGTTTTACTTCATTTATTATGACTGTAAATGCAAAAATACGAGTTGAAACTACGGCGGGCTCATCTAAGACTTCTTCGGTGATCGTTTTAGTTATTTTAAATTGAATTTGATGCCCACAGAACCAATAACGGTTCATGGCCTCTCCAACCACAGCTCTCTAAGTAACTATGTTGTGTCTTAAAGTTTTTTGTATGTTTTGAGTTTTGTTATCTTTTTGGATATTTGCTGGCTCAGCAACCTTATTAATCTCATCCATTAATCTTTTCACTACGATTTTATGACAGTTAAAAAATTATACAACAACAACATAAAGTATAGATCAGACAGACTTACAGTTCAGGATCAAAGTAGCGCATTTGCCTCAAAAAATTTAAAGTTTTATCGTCTCTTTAAAAAGTACAAGCGATTTGATTTAGTAAACAGAAATCTGTCAATCGTTTAGTTTGTTATTACAGAGACCCAAGGATGTTAAATAAAGGAGATGACGCATTAAGGAATATTTCAGACCCCATGGAAGTTGTATGAGATAAAAAAATAGGAGTAAACTTACCTTCCCCTTGGTTATAATGAAAAAAAAATGCGCTAAACACAGATTATGTAGCAAGCTTCTCTACTTTCTTTTGTGCTTCTCGTGATTGTTACATTTGTGGTGCTTGTTAAGTCATTTGTGCTTATTTAATTTTAAATTTTGGACTATACTTTGCCACTTCAGTGATAATTTAAGCGTGTTTTGTTATAATCTTCTCGAGTAATAAACCATTGAAAACCATTGAGAGGTAAATTGCCTTTATTTATTAGGTTAGTCAATAGATAAATTTAAATTAAAATAGATAAATTTTACCTCTATTAGAGGCTTAATAGTTGTTTACTATTACTAGGCGCGTTGTTTACTATAACAAAGTTGCACTTGCTACATTACTAGGAATGACTTTCTATTACCTCTGTTCCTTTTACTGTTCTTTTTCTAATAAACCAATAAATCATCAGATTAACATTATTATTCTCTGATAAACGTTTTATAGTCGCCACATTAAAAAATAGACCCTTTTCACAGCCTTTTAACATAATATATTTACTTTGTTCATACGCAAGGATCGCCATGGAGTTCAACCCCCACCTTTTTTAACCTACTTTTTAGATAGTTTTAGAGTTGTTTAAACCCGCTGTCAATTACGTTCACACGACAACTGTGTGG
Source organism: Microvelia longipes (assembly GCA_018340805.1). Taxonomy (NCBI): domain Eukaryota; kingdom Metazoa; phylum Arthropoda; class Insecta; order Hemiptera; family Veliidae; genus Microvelia; species Microvelia longipes. The sequence continues at coordinate 64,854,212 of JACMZG010001911.1, forward strand.
GGTTGTCGCTAGGTTGAAACCCCTGCCACGCCCAGCGTGTGAACGAAGTAACTATTATTCATCCCTAGACCCCTAAGCCTAATAAAAGTATACTTTCCATTTTTTTTGTATTTTTTAGCGAAATTCAGTGTTGCGTGGGATACCCTTTTTTAATTTCACCGCTAAAAGAATTTTTTTACACAAAAAGTCCCCCGAGTTTTATGTTTTTAGACGGTTCCAAATTTGAGAAGGGGGAAGACTTTAGTTTCACCGAGTATAAATATAAATGTATAAAGTTTAAGTCTTACTCTTTACAATTTGGGTTTAACTTGGAACATGTGCCCTCCTCTGATTTCAAACTAATACTTCATCTTGTTTTAGGTCACCCAGAACCAATAAATCATCAGGATAACATTATTATTTTCTGATAAACGTTTTTCCTGTGTTATAAATAAATCTGAAGATACATACATTACGATACGTTAAATACTGAAAGTATTTTATCGCAAACATACTTAAAGTCCCAACAAAAGAAAGGATAAAGATAAATCTTTATTTATCGCATAAAAAAGGAAATAACTAAAGAAGGAAAACAAGGAATAATAGTCTCAGTGTCAGCAAGAGCCACTACAAACCCAGACAGACTGACCAATTTACCGGCCAGCTGATTTAAGGACTCTTAAATAAATATAAGAAGAAGAGGCTGAGTTCAATGAGTTGTAAGGACACAGGATTTATATTCCCACACCTCCCGCTCTACTCTCTTTAACTAAGTTTTTTTTTCTTTTTCTTTAAGATTCTCAAGAGATAAGGAAGGGTTAAGTTCTGTAAATACTCCTGGTAATTTACTGTTAGCTTTAATGGATTTGTTTTTAAGATGGTAAATTTATACTAAGATAACAGTATAATAGTGTTAAGGTAAGATAATACTAAGAACTGAAATGTAGAAGAATTATATTAATTCAAATATATATATATATAAAATATAATATATATATATATATATATATATATAATATATATATTCTTATTGGGGCATAACCCAACTTTCTAATGGTCTATGAATTTTTATATTTTTTTCTGGTTAGCTTAACTAGACGAAAAGGTTGATTTTTGCACGCATGTCAACAGTCTACCATTTTCTGATGAAAATTACCGAAAATCTGTTTACTTAAAAAAAATTCGCTAAACACATACGTAAAAATACTACGTTTTTTTATAATGAAATAGCCTTAGCCAAATTTATAATGAAAAGCCTTAGATAAATTTATCAAAGGGAAAAATTCATGAAACACGAAAAATGTAAGCGGTGTAATATTTTATCTGATTGCGGTTTCTTTTACATCCGAGGAAATTATTAAGGAAAAAATGACCAGTGATTCTGAAAACTTTTACATACTTCATGATTCTGCAAATATTTACATCTGAGTATATGATTTTATTTACAATTTAGATTAACTATAACGGGAATAGGTGATCACTGCACTTTTGATTGACTAAGTAAAATTATTGTTAATTATGTTTAAAAGCATTGTAAATTATTATTATAACATGTATGTTTTTCAGCAAATTTTCAAAAGAAAAATGAGCTTATAAGAGTGCAGTGGGCTTGTGGAAGAGCATATATATATATATATATAATATATATATATATATAATATATTATATATATATAATATATAATATATTATAGATATATTTGTGTGGTGCGCTCGTACGTATTCGTACTTACGAATATTGTACGAATGTACGAGATTTTGTGCCCTAGACGTTTCTATGGGACACGATAACTTTCTTGGATTGAAATGAAACTTAGTACAAAAATCAACCTGGTTAATGTCCTAAATCCTATGGTTTATGAAATATGTGTGACATCATTAACTTACAAAAATGACCCCACAAACATTTCAAAAAATAAGCCAAAGCTATGTGATTTTTCAAAGCGGCTAAAAGGCCCAAGGCCTTTTGTTATATATAACAGTGTCTTATTTGAAAGTATAAAAGAAAGAATAAGAATTTAAATACTTTCAGAGATTTGTAAGAAAACACCCGCCATATTCTAGAGCTCGAGACCAACTGCCATTCAATCAGCTCATTTAGGCTCATTAGGCGATGTTTTTGAATATAAATAACATTGACGTCAAGGAGACTATAACAAAATATCAATGGGGTCTGTGGGACGGCAATAATAAACTATCTGTTGTTTTCCCCTAAACCTATGAGACTTCTTATTATTTTTGAAAAATTGCTGAGGGATCCAGTGTACTAAGGGGAAGTCCGGGTACTAGTGCTTACTAGTGAGCCCTTGCGACCTTACTGTACCTGTAATAAGTACGCTCTACATTCTGTTCTATTTTTGACCTGCGTCCTCAAAGTAGGTCTTTATAAGTTTAGTTAGTTTACCCTACAGGTTGCTCCAATGTGATTAATATGTAGTGTGGGGACAAAAAAATACTTGGGGTCGCTACGCTTATCGTAAAGATGTTAATACCACAAAACATGTTAATACTTGGACTTGCTAGATATAATATAATAGATTAATGGTATGAATAACTAGAAATATCAATGCTCGGCTTTGCAACACTCACTTCATGATATTAATAGTACGAAAAAATGTAAGCTCTAACATGATTTAATTCTCAATGAAATTTTAAATTTGTCCAATTATAACATATAAATTGATGTAAGAAAGAAATATTAAAAATATATATGTCAGTTAAATATAAAGTTAAAAATTAATATTCAATAAATGGAATTATGTGATCATATTGGGACCTATATATTAATATTATTCAATGATAAATAAAATCCCATTTATAGCTCGCATATGTACTATTCTAAAAGGAGTATCCTTGGCACTTCTATTTTTAAAGAAAAATTAATGCTAAAATAAATGATAATATAAGGAAAACGGAATATCATGTATTTTTTGAACCCAAATACCTGTCAAAACAGGGATACGGGGTGGTCTTGTCTTGCACCAGCCATCTGCTCCCGATTTTCCGCATTCTTGATCTCCGTATTCACATAAACAACTGATTGCTAAATAGGGTCTTAAAAAAATTAAATAAGATCCGTCTTTTTACTCTCATAAATTTTTCAAGCCAGATATTCCTTATGGGTATGTGTACTGTGGTGTGAGTAAATAAACTCAACATAAGATTGCTGTAAATATAAATTATACTATACTTCCTATGGTAGATTATTCATACCACTATACCCCCCTAGTTTAAGGACATGCCATTTTAAAGCCATTATGTGCACGTATTAAGTGTCCATCTTTATCAGATTACCTTACTTTTGTACCGAAGCTAAATAAAGTTAAAGAATTTGAGATTTTAAAAGAAATATTTCACGATTTGAAGAGTTAATATTTACGATGCTAAATAAAAAAATAGAGGAAATCAAGGTCATACACCTCAAAAATAAGAAGCATCGCAGAGCTTAAATAATAGCGTATAAAAATCAACTCCTATCAAATTTACGTGCTGTTACCAGAAAGTAAATAATACAACTTATATAAGCTCTAATCAAAACAATTGTTTATAGGATATACGTCTTGTAAATGGCTATATTTTATTTTTATATTGTCCACTATTATAATGTTATGTATTATAATGTCCACGATTGTAATGTTATGTATTATAACGTCTACTAGTACTTTCCAATGAATATTTTACAAGTTACATATATAGTACTATAATCACGAAGTTTAGGAGAATGTATTGATATCTTGAGAGGTGTCTCCTACAAGTTATACTCTTACATAATGCTCTATATAATGATGTCTTTCTAATTTTCCTTACCAATGACATATCTTTTTTACATATATATTCGAGTTTCTATATAAAAGAAAAAAGCCAGGCCCAACTTAAGGAGCATTTTTCCAAGTAGGTGTATGTACAGGTCTGAGAACATACTTGTGTAAGGAGTCTATGGTAAATCTTTAGTGTGGAACATTCCATGGAAGTATATGCCTCTCGATACTGTTAAGACTCTTCATAATTTAAGCTTCCCTGAGATTCATTGAGAATTGTAGATTACCGACCTCTAACCTACTGCTCTCCTCAACCGAGGGTGGCCTTCCTCTCGAAAACGGGCGAGGCAATCCTTTCTATACTACTCTCTTTTGTCGCCTGTTATTTTTACCATCTAATCCCCAATCTCTAAGTTCGTAACCTACTATTTTTTACAGCCCTTCCCTCTTATAACACCTACTTTTTACAGGGAATTTTCTCTAAAAAAGTTCAAAAATCCCAATCCTTCAGAGACCGACATATTTGAATTTATCGAAGAAATACTAAATTTGATACATATATTTTTTTTCGTAAGTATACGAAGAAGAACCAAACGAGATAATATAAATTCCATACTATAACATCTCTATTAGTCTCGATATGACAAGTTTTTCTCCCTGAAATCGAACTAGGTAAAAACTTCTATTTTTGTCTTTTAGTTCTGGATCTTTTGTTTTATCTGCTTCATTCAATTTAGATGAGCGCTTATGGTTTTTCTTCTTCTTTATAAATAGAGAAGTTAGTAGATTAGGTTTGATTTTATAATAAGAATTATTTTTTTTGGTTGTATTTGTATATTCCAAGTTCTTCCCTCTCGCAATCGTGACTAAGAAACTCATTCTTATATAGTTATAAAAGTTTGTTTTAAGAAATTCATTCAATTTCCTGTCTGGGTTTTTAAAATAACTAATAATAATAGAAAGAAGGCGAAAGGTGTTTTAATGAGGGTTTATAGATTTCTAAAACTGTGATTAAAAGAGTAGGCTTATATTTGAATTCAAGGTAGCTAGACGTTTACTAAGTAAGTTTTATGTTAACAAGGGAGAGGAGTGTCAAAGGAAAAATATGGAGAATGTATATATTACCCTCAAGACGATAGTAGAACGGCATATTAGTTTATATTTGTGTAATATTTTGTTATAGATATATATTCTAACAAAAAAATTTAATAGGAAGTTATCTAATGCAATTTACGCTGTGAATTTTACAGAAATGCAGTCTGTTGTTAGACAAAATGGACCGAGAGATCCTCATTAGAACAGTGTTAGCAAAAATGGCAAAATGATTGTTATATTATTCTGTCAACGCAAGACGTGTGAAAGGAGCTTCTTTTAATTAAGTCCGAGATGGGCTCGAGTTTCCATTGCTCCTAATTTGCCACTCAGGGTAGGACAATTTAATAAGGTCCTTTGTTGTTTATCTCCATATTTTATATTTTATTTACTCTACTTAGAATATCCTGGAGTTAGCTCATACATTTTACAGACGCATTCAATAGATTTGTAACTTATTGGAGTATACAAAAGTAAATAACAAAAAATAAAAGAAACGTTGAACAAGGCGCGTTCAAACTATCAAAAGCTGTCTCGACGATTCAGTAAAACGGTTAAAATGGTATATTTGCCGTCGTGTGTAGACAAATTTAAAACATGCCAACTAATATGTGATTATCGTTTTTCGAGGCTGTTGAAATTAGTGATTTATCAAGCTCATATTTTTTTCTGTAATGTATAATGTTTGCCGTACAACTTCTTAGAGTTACGCACATCTATGGCCATAATAAATTTTTACTCAATCATGTGGGTGTAGCGGTTATATATAATATAATTGGTCTTTCTGAACATCCCTTATTATATTCTTTGATGATCTTTGAATTCGTTCTTATTGATTAATAAATTACGTTCAACCTTTCACTTGAGAGAAATTTCACTTATAAAACTTACAATATGTATATAATCAAAAAGAGCAAGCAAATAATAGATATGTTCTAAAGAAACCCCGAAATTCACTTCAAAAAAATCCTTAGTTACATACAAAACCCCACTTGTAGAACGTTTTCTCTTGAGGTTTTGACCTTTATTTTCATTATCATTTAGAATGACAAAATAACATCCCTCGGAGGAAGGGATTAAAAAAATACTAAAGCAATCAAAGACTGTATAAGAGTATGAACTATGTATAAACCTTTATAGATAAAGAACAATAACTAGCCATCCCATCCTCATTCTTTTCTAACCTCAGGCACTAGTTAAGAACACTACGAAAACTCGGTCGCAGACGACAAAAGCGTATTTCACCTACTTTCTTGAGTCAGTAGAAATTTTCTCTACTTTTACAGTAAAAATAGCATTTTGGGTAAAAGAGTTCAGGTTATGGCTTAGTTCTTCGCGACAACACGAATCAATTAAAGGCAAAAACTAACGCAAACTTTGTCCATTTTTACGTATATATTAGGTAACGGTTTAACGCCACGTGTGCAGAGGTTCGTTTATCGTGAAACTAACCTTTGACAACTTTAAATACAGCCATAAACCAAATACAGACAACCCAAGTATAACCTAAATTGATATTAAACTGAATAGTAGCCGAATATCGAATGTTGAGAGCTGTTTTTACAAAGAATACAAGAGAGAAGAGAGTTAATACATGGATAGTGAATTTTATATGATATTTACGTTTCATGTAAATATTTACTCCACTTATAAATATATATGTGAGACGAGTAAAAAGAATTGGTCTCATGTCTAAATTGCAAACCAGAAGGGTACACTTCACAGGCCTTCTGCTGGAACCACAACCTCTGTAATGTTCGACGAATATGCAGAGCAAGGACAAATCTGAGGCTACTGATCTCCATCACTAGTGGCACACGCATGTGCATCTAACTTTATTCCACTTTGTGAAGCTTCAAGGTCACCCGACATACTGAAGAATCGTTAGGCAACATATAGAGAGCAATGTGATATTCATCAAACATCTATCGATTATTGTTGGCTTAGATTACATATGGAGTATGACTGTGAAAGTTGCATATGGGGCCTTTGAATGTAAAAAACTTGTCTTAATATACAAATATTATTTGTCATGTATGATTTTTATCTACTTGAATACACAGTTATTAAGGTTATAGTGAACACAAGGTGAGTTACGAGGAAATATAAATTAAGTTATTAAATCAGAAAAGGAAATAAACTCTCCCATTCTATTACGTTGATCATTAAAGGCCTGAAATACACATTTCTAAAATATCTAAGAGAAGTAAAGTACACAACAGAGATTAGCTGTAGCCAAAATGTGGTCTATATTGCTTAATTTTAAATGAGAACCAAATTCTATCTGATAATATTCAATCAGCTGCAGTTTTGTATTATATGGAATATTAATTTTTGAACATAAGGAATTATTTCTATTGTCAACTCGATTGAAAAGATTATTTGAAAAGACTGTAGCAGGCGATATCAAATTAAAGATCTTTTATTTTTTCTATCTATTAATTTTAACTCTTTTGCATAAAAGTTAAAATGTTAATTATCCATAGTACATTATAAATAATGTAAATATTTGACTCTCGGATTTTGATCTCTTTTTGATACTCGCGAAATTCGTTAGAGTTATAACGCTTATGCGTCAACAATGGCATTATTTCTTTTTAAAGGTTAACATTTTTTCGACGATATTTAATAAATAAACAGTAACTAACTATTAAATCAAGCGAGTATTGTATCCTATAATTAATTTATAGACAAGCATTCAATGTGGTTAACTCAAAGACTTCAAATTTTATCCAAAGACCTCTTTTGTTTGAGTTTGCTTATAATGAGAAAGTTCTGCTTTAAGCCATTTAATTAGTTATGTTAAGATATCAGCCTACACAAAATACTTTATAATATTTTGGGGACACTTTAGATGATATATTATTTATTTTTACCATATTAAATTACAGTTGTATTTTCTCGTAAAATCCTAAGGGGTTTTTACTGAACCTCGAGTAAACTGGTGATATGATTAACAATAGTGCAAGAGTATATGGTGAAAGAGTGTCGAGAAGTATTTCGTCTTTGTCTGATTAATCAAAACATATACTCGCAACAATTAGTTATGAAAGAAAAAGTACTTTTCTTATAATTATATAACATATTAGGGTCTTTTTACACAAATAAAACAATGTTATATTTACTGTTATTTGGCGCCTAGACAGCCTCCATAAAGACTTTTTAGTTTTCAGTTAACACTTGCATACAGATAGCAGAGATATTCTTAAAAATAGAGCGACGTCATTTATTTTTCAGGAATAGGGAACCGTTACAGCTTGGCCCAATCTATGGGGACTGGTTGATTCCTAAAACATTGTGAAAGAAAGAGTGGACAGTTACGTCAGCTAAATCCTAGGACTCCGTATGGAAAATAAATTATTTGGGGCGGTAGGTAGGGGGACTTGGGCCTCTTACTGCAATGCTGCCCAATACTTATATAAGACCTTTTTCCGCCAGACATTTAATCAGTAAAAACGAGAAAAGTTTACTCAAAATACGCTTTGGTTAAAAACGCCTGGCACAGTGTTGTATGAAATTTATGATGTTGAATAAATAATAAAACATAGTACAGGTTTGTGGCTACCGAGGAAACGCTAGGATGTGTACCTCATGGCAACAATTAACTAAACAAAACTATATTGAAAAACAAAGAAGACTAATGAAAAAACATAATATTATAACAAATGAAAATCGTAAATCAGAGATATCACATATATTTATACTGTCCAGATGAAAAATGACCAAATTTTCAAGTTATATTACAGACAGTAGGACGCCTAACTAACAACAAGATAAACAAATCAAAGTGTTGATTGGATGCTATTTCTATTCTTATCTTTACAAGACACGCTAATGTATTTAAACATAATATGCAAATGATTTGACAGTCTACTAGAAACTAAGAAATAATCTAAAAGAAAAAATAAATTAATACAAACGCACATGTTTGTTGTATAGACACTGTAATAGTAATAACTAGAACCAGAAAAGCTGCAATAGCAAACAAAAGGGTAATCATAGTGGTTTTTACTGCCTCCCCCAATTGGAGCTTGACAGGAACAAACATGAAAAATTAAAAATACTTGAATAGTGAGATTATATAGTGCGTAATGATCACCAGAGTTTCCAATTTCATTAAAATAATATCTAATGTTATGCCCAAAAAAATCAATATAAAAACAAAACCTTAAAAGCGTCTTTTATATATGACGCCTTAAATAAAAAAACCAAAAACTAGGAAAAAACAAGAGGACATATAAAAGGCTTATAACTAGCAAAAGAATTATCTCGAGCAATTTGTTAAGAGGGTGTAGAAAATTTCAGTGCAAATATAAGAATTGTACATAAAATCAAGTATAATACTTACAAGTAGCAGAACTTATAGTTTATATTTTTTTAATAAGTTGTAAACAACATAAGAAACCTAAATAGTTCATTAGGTTTTTTCTCACATAGGATACATAACTAAATACACATGCTTAAAGACAATAGTTCAATAGTCATCTTTTTATGATTTCCCTATTATAGACATAAACAATCTATTGTGTATAATAACATAACCATCAAGTTATGTGATGAACTACACGTTGTTGCTAATTAACGCAGTAAAAATTAGATAAACTCCTGCTAAACTCAAGTTTTAATATGTAACCCTCTTATCAAAAATTAAACTTAACAACATTGAATATAACTGCACAACTGCAAGTATTTAATTAAGGTTATCGACTCTACTATGTTTCATATACTTTTTTCCGACTAGCAACTTTACTTGGTAAAACAATGTTATTTCAGCCGTTTATGACACAATAACTAACAACATGTCCGAAAACAGAGATCATATGTGTTAGACACATTATATGTACTTAACATCAGGACAGTTGTGTAAAAGAGAATCAGAGTTTTAAACATCCTCTCTTATAAATAACTTGAGAGCTAACACATGAAAACAAATGCAAGTTGATGACACCACATAACTTAGCACTAAAATGTGAATAACGCAGATATTATATAATTGTTGAGTATGACATACTCACTTAAATTAAACATATGGAAGAATAATGTGTAATACACAATTAATTCTTATAAAGTTAATTAGAAACACCAAATTAAAAAATGGGTTCCCTGTAGACCAAAAGTTTGAAGTTAAACAACATTGAAGTGTGCTATGTACCTTATATTAGGTCAAACAACATTGTAATTCATTGTTATACAAGAAATATTATTGAACACAGACATTATTAACGTTAGTGCAAAAATGTTTTAAAACATATAAACATCAATGTTGATGAACCCATATGAAAACTAGCATAATTGAAAACTATAATCAAGTTATAGACACCCATATACACTAACAACAGTGTAAATAAAATATCAAGTGTGATATGAACAACAAATATGTTAACGTAACAACATAGCAAACAAAATCGAAGTTTATGACCAATAACTTAACAACATTGAAAAACAAATCAGTTTTATGAGTTCAGCGCTAAGCTAGCAAAAATGAAAGACAAATCATATGTTTGAAATGACCCAATTAAATTCTGAACATAGACAGTCAACAATACAAATCATAAAGGTTATGACTCACGTTTTTATTAAAAAACCACTCTAATGTCAAGATTCAGTGTAATTAACTACAACATCAAAGATAGTTTTTCCTAGGACTACCAATTATAAGCTTAAACAACATGAAACAACTCAAGTGTGTGTATGGCTACTTTAGAACTTCATCGACAGCGACACAACCACTGAAAACAATCAAGTTTATGTGTACGATTATTGACTTATATAACAAGAGGAAGTTGAAAAAAACAATATATCCGAAGTTATCATGTACACGCCCATATCATAATACTAACAACTGAACCAAAATCTGATAGCTAATAAATAATGACACTATGATTAACTAAACATACAGATTTCTGGAAAAACAAATCAAGTTGTATGATACACAATAAACTAACAACATGAAAATACAAAGTTTGCCTAAGTTTATGACCACTATAACTAAACACATTGAAAAACTAATCAAGTTTATTGACACCAATAACTAATACACATGAAAAAAATCAAGTTTATTGACACGTGCTATATAAGTCTTAACAACATGACAAACAAATCAAGTTGGAAGTATGACACTTATAACATATAATCAACTTGGATAAAACTATATATTTCAGTGCTCTATATTGAACACTCCTTACAATGTAACTATAACAACGATGAAAACAAATCAAGTTAATGGACCTTGACACATATTTGTTAGCACTTAACTAACAGTCTTTGAAATTTAATCCTCTAAATCAAATAGTTATTGACCGAGACAATATATAGACTAACTTCAAATCATTGGATAATCAAATTCACAAGTATTTGATATGCATATGCGTACGTTAATCAGAGCTTTTACAACATTTAAAGCAAAAACCAAATCAATGTTGTTATACACTATAATCTAAAAACAAACAATATAGAGAAAGACAAAATAAAAATGCTCTCTCATGACAAACCATAACTAACAAATGGCATAGAGCAAAATCAGTTATAAGAATGTTTGTATGACACAGATCACAAGATCGTAAAAACACATGAAAACAAATCAAGTTTATGAAACTATAACTTAACAACATGGAAAACAAATCAAGTTATATTGACACAACCTTTACACTATATTATACATCACAAACACATGATAAACACTAAAAATCAGTTAGTATCCATGAGCATACAATTTACAACTATGACCAAACAAAGTGAAGTTAACCACATGGTTATAACCGTGTCAAGTTTGGATCATCATATAACAGTTTTAGTAGATACCACTCCGGAGGCAGTATGGATTCAAACTTGTCAACTGGTATGAAAACAAATCAAGTTTATAAAAACAAGAAACTAAACACAACCTGATAAACAACAAGATCAAGTTTTTAATGGACACGTATATGACCATGAAGAGCGGAACCTAGTGCATAAGATAACAGAATTACACAAGGAATCTAAGCTTCATGATACAAGTCTACTATCTTATTAAACTTTAAAGGATTCAGAGAGCATGAATAAGTAGTGTCCGCTCAGAATACTCCAAGGTTATTATGAGTAGCATGCCTGGAAAAAATAACTAGTTAACCACGAGTACGGTACTCGCAAAACTCCCACTCGAAGTTGTATATGGTATCTCTTAACCTACTTATACATTTATTGTGTAAATCTTCTAAAGCAACCGTCATTGGAAAACCAAAAGTATTCATCTGGTCTCGTTAAATAAACATTTGACAAGTTGAATAACTTTAACATACTAAACGATTATGAAAAGCGAACTAGTCGCATAAAACAGTTTTGGAGGTATGGTCATCAACTTATTATTAACTAAGAAATGAGCACTCTTGAAAGACCATTACATCATAAGTTGTATGACAGATCACTTTTTACGTAATGTATATAAGCAACTTTGTGGTTAAAACAAAATATCATAAGGGTTATAACTCGCAAAAATATTAAACTGAACAAACATGAAATACTGACTGTAAAATACATCCATTTCACTGAAGTTTAATCTCTTAAGTTCCCGTTTTATATTGACCACTATTAACTAACAACAGTGAAAAACATACAGCAATAGCTATCATTTACGTGATCTCTATTCTAGGTAATAAACTATTACGCTACGAGAAACACTGAAAATTTAACTCAATGTAAACTATGACTGAGTAGTACTTATATATAAAAAAACATGATAAATCCTCTGAAAATTTCAAGTTTCTTTATTGATAACCTGCAGAATATACTTGATTAACAAACCTCTTGTTTATTAGGAATCATATTCCATTCAAAGAAAGTGTATAATGTTATCATCGCTGCACCCGTGTCTTTGGTTTTTAATTTTTCCAAAGTATTAAAGCTAATGAATATGTTTCTCACGGTGGTTGAAGTGTAATGGTGTTTACCACCTCCTTTATATGCTGTTAATTATGTCAGTGTTCTGGAGTCGTTATCCAAGCCTCTATATAAGACCGAAAATAAATCCCACCCCCTCCCCTCATGGTTTCTTATTATATAATTATTTATATGTGGGCCTCTTTTCTCTTGCTATTTGTAAATTACAGGTTAGAAGTTGAATCATATCATGCGCAAAGTGGAGGGTAAAAATTTATGGGTGAATTATTTCATACCTTAGTTAATGCCATCATATTTTATGTACTATAACGATTTAG
>JACMZG010001911.1:64868092-64916959 GCA_018340805.1 Microvelia longipes
GAGATGTATTGAGGGGTCTCCTACAAATACCTCTACTATCCAATGATTTTCCTTACCAATGACTTTTCTATTTATTCGGTTCAAAGAAAAGCCCCCAACAAGACATTTCCAAGTAGGTACAGGACGAGACAGAGAGTGGAAATCTAGTTTCCAATTCCCTAGTCTAATTTATGTGGCCCTCCCACCGGGCTTCGATCTCAGGGACCTCTTATCTCTTTCCTTTTTAATTTCCTCCTAAGTTCAAACCCTTTTTTCGCCGAGATATTGAGACGAGGTCTTTTCCGAAAAAAGTACCTCAACTCTGTTGTTCTTAGAAACCCATTAATTCTGTATTTTCGACTACAGTATAAATTAGAAGTTAGAGATAGATTTTAATTAGTAGAAATCCGGGTATCGGAGTAGATTTCGGGGGGGGGGGAGGTCGGGGAGTTTTTAGTATGAACGCAATAGTTTTTTATTTACATATTGTAAATAAAAAGGTTAATAAGGTAATAAAGGAGGCGAACCCATGACAGGCAAATGGCAAATTGTCTGCAGAGACGAAGCCGATTGTTTCCATTGCTGCATTGTAGCATATACTGTTTTATCTCCTATTTTATTTATTTTACAGTTTTAGTCATATTTTACGACATTCTAGATTTGTAACTTTATTTATACAAAGTAAATAACAAAAAATAAAAGAATTGACGACTCAAACTATAAAAGTCTGACGATTCATAACGGTGTGGTGAAAATTAAAACAAGCCAAAATATCAGTGTTGCCAATTTTTTTCTTAGAAATATAAATTATTAGGTATGTTATAAAAATGCTTAACACTTATTATTATGTTGTTTTTTGAGTAACATTAATTATTAAAAAATATTAATTAAAAGCAACAAAAAAATATTTTCTAAAGAAAAACCCCGAAATTCACTCAAAAACCTGTTACATTACAAACTCCACTTGTGAACGTTTTCTCCTTGAGAGTTTTGACTTTTTTACCATTATATTTAGATGTACAATAACTCCCTCGGAGGAAAGGTATTACAAAAAAATCTCGTACTGTTAAATACAAGAAAACATCTTGTTTTCAATGGCGTTAAAATAGCATTTTGGGTTTTAAAAAGAGTTCAGTTATGGCTAGTTTTGACACATCAATTAGGCATAAATTGAAGGAGGAGTGCAGTGTCTGAACATTACATCGGGAGGAGTACAGGAGCTGAACATTACATCGGGAAAAGTGCAGGGCCTGAACATTATATCGGAAGGAATACAGGCCTGAACATCCTGGAGGAGTGCAGGGCCTGAAACATTATATCGGAAGGAGTGCAGGGCCTGAACATTATATCGGGAGGAGTGCAGGGCCTGAACATTATATCGGGAGGAGTGCAGGGCCTGAACATTATATCAAGTCGTTTTTATTTTGGATATTTATAAGGAATATTTCTTTGTCAGATGTAGCAGTATGTAGCAGTATTTACGGTCGAATGCATCAAAAGATTATTCAAGTTTTTATTCAAACTTGTGGGTTAAACGTCTGAATATAATTTCATAATACGTTATTTTCTCGTAAAACATCCTAAGGGGTTTTTACTGACTGAAACTGAGGTTTGTGAGCTCGGGGAAAACTTTCATAGTAGAAAAGTCTTAAAACTATATCTAAAATAAAAAATACGAGCGGGCAGGTTATAAATCGTGAAGGCTTTGGTGGGACTTACAGCGGGGACTTGGGGGGGGGGGGCTTTGAGGGGGACTTGGCCTCTGCTGCCCTTCTTAATACTTATATAAGACCTTTCTTGCCCTCTATGACTTTAATATAAAAGAGAAAAAGTTTTTTATATTTTTTTTCTCAAACTACGCTGTATAATAAACTTGCCTGGCACAGTGTTGTATTGAAGATTTTGATGTGAATAAAAATAAAACAAGTACATGGTTTGTTGGCAGAAGTCAAGTTTATGGCACAATAACTAACAACATGAAAACAAATCAAGTTTTATGACACAATAACTACAACAATGAAAACAAATCAAGTTTAATGACACAATAACTGCAGAATGAAAACAAATCAAGTTACATGACACTAAAACTAACAACATGACAAATCAAGTTGATGACACAATAACCAGCAAAAATGAAAACAAATCAGTGATTGAACACCATAACTAGCAAATGAAACAAATCAAGTTTATGACACTATAACTAACAACATGCAAACAAATCAAGTTTATGACACAATAGCTAACAACATGAAAACAAATCAAGTTTATGACACAATAACTAGCAAAATGAAAACAAATCAAGTTTATGACACAATAACTAACAACATGAAAACAAATCAAGTTTATAAAACAAGAACTAGCAAAATGAAAACAAATCAAGTTTATGACACAATAACTAACAACATGAAAACAAATCAAGTTTATGACACTATAACCTAACAACATCAAACAAATCAAAGTTTATGACCCATAACTAACAACATGAAAACAAATCAAGTTTTATGACAAATACTAGACAAATGAAAAACAAATCAAGTTATGACCCAATAATAAAACATGAAAACAAATCAAGAGTTTATGACACTATAACTAACAACATGAAAACAAATCAAGTTTATGACACAATAACTAACAACATGAAAACAAATCAAGGTTTATGACACTTAATAAACAACATGAAAACAAACAAAAGTTTATGACAATAACTAACAACATGAAAACAAATCAAGTTGATGACACAATAACTAGCAAAATGAAAACAAATCAAGTTGATGACACAATAACTAGCAAAATGAAAACAAATCAAGTTTATATGACACAGATAACTAACAACATGAAAACAAAATCAAGTTTATGACAAAAATAGCTCAACAACATGGAAACAAATCAAGTTTATGACACAAAACTAGCAAAATGAAAACAAATCAAGTTGATGAACAAAGAACTAGCAAAATGAAACAAATCAAGTTTTATGACACAATTACCTAACAACATGAAAACAAATCAAGGTTTATGACACAAGAACTAACAACATGCAAACAATCAAGTTTATGACCCAATAACTAACAACATGAAAACAAATCAAGTTTATGACACAATAGCTAGCAAACATGAAAACATGAATCAAGTTTAAATGACACAATAAACTAACAACATGAAAACAAATCAAGTTTATGGGACACTATACTAACAAACATGAAAACAAATCAAGTTTTATGACACTATAACTAAACACATGAAAACAAATCAAGTTTATGACACTATAACTAACAACATGAAAACAAATCAAGTTTATGACACTATAACTAACAACATGAAAACAATCAAGTTTATGACACTATAACTAACAACATGAAAACAATCAAGTTTATGAACATATAACTAACAACATGAAAACAAATCAAGTTTTATGAACACAATAACTAACAACTGAAAACAAATCAAGTATGACACTATACATAACAATCATGAATAATAACAAATCATCAAGCCACAATAACTAACAAACATGAAAACAATATCAAGTTATGACACTATAACTAACAACAATGAAAACAAATAAAGTTTATGACACTATAAACTAACAAACTAATGAAACAAATCAAGTTATGACACAATACTAACAACATGAAACAAATCAATTTATGACACATAACTAAACAACATGAAAAAAATCAAGTTTATGACAGACTAACAACAGTTTTGATGAAAACAATCAAGTTTATGACACACTAACAACATGAAAACAAATCAAGTTTATGACCTATAACTAACAACATGCAACAATCCAGTTTATGACACAATACAACAACTAAACAAATCCACATAACTAACAACAGAAAACAAATCAAGTTTTATGGACACTCATAAACTAACAACATAAAACAACTCAAGTTTATGAACACAATAAACTAGCAAAAATGAAAACAAAATCAAGTTATGACAACAGTATAACTAACAACATGAAAACAAAATCAAGTTTATAAAACAAGAACTAACAACATGAAAACAAATCAAGTTTATGACACTATAACTAACAACATGAAAAACAAATCAAGTTTATGACACTAGTACTTACAACATGAAACAAATCAAGTTTAATGACATCAATAACTAACAAACATGAAAAACAATCAAGTTGATGACACTATAACCTAACAACATGAAAACAAATCAAGTTTATGACACAATAACTAACAACATGAAAACAAATCAAGTTTATGACACTATAACTAACAACATGAAAACAAATCAAGTTTATGACACAATAACTAACAACATGAAAACAAAATCAAGTTTATGACACTATAACTAACAACATGAAAACAAATCAAGTTTATGACACTATAACTAACAACATGAAAACAAATCAAGTTTATGACACTATAACTAACAACATGAAAAAATCAAAGTTTAATGATCACTATAACTAACAACATGAAACCAAATCAAAGTTTATGAAACTATAACTAACAACATGAAAAAACAAATCAAGTTTATGACACAATAACCTAACAACCATCGAAAACAAATCAAGTTTATGACACTATAACTAACAACAATGAAAACAAATCACGTTTAGGACACTATAACTAACAACCAATGAAAAACAAATCAAGTTTATGAACTAATAACTAACAACATGAAACCAAATCAATTTATGACACTATAACATAACAACATGAAACACAAATCAAAGTTTATGACACTAACATAACTAACAACATGAAAAACAACATCAGAGTTTATGACAGCAATAAACTATACCACGATGAAAACAAATCAAGTTTATGACACTATACACTAAACAACATGAAAAAACAAATCAAGTTTATGAACACAATAACTAACAACAATGAAGAACAATCAAGTTTATGACACTATAACTAACAACATGAAAACCAAAATCACAGTTATGACACTATAACTTACAGCATGAAACACAAAATCAAGTTGTATGACACTATAACTAACAACAATGAAAACAAATCAGTTTATGACACTATAACTAACAAACAATGAAAACAAATCAAGTTTTATGACATCTATAAATAACAACATGAAAAACAAATCAAATGTTTAATGACACTGATAAACTAAACAACATGAAAACAAATTTATCAAGTTTGATTCGACAACAATAACTAACAACATGAAACAAATCAAGTTATGAACTATAATAAAACATGAAAACAAATCAAGTTGATGACACCTAATAACTAACAACATGAAAACAAAATCAACTTTAACAATGAACTATATAACAACATGAAAAACAAATCAGTTTATGCACTTAACCTAACAACATGAAAACAAATCAAGTTTATGACACTATAACTAACAACATGAAAACAAATCAAGTTATGACACTATAACTAACAACATGAAAAACAAATCAAGTTTATGACACTATAACCTAACAACATGAAAACAAATCAAGTTTATGACACATAACTAACAACATGAAAACAAATCAAGTTTATGACACAATAATAACACATGAAAACAAATCAAGTTTATGACACAATAACTACATGAAAACAAATCAAGTTTATGACACTAAACTAACAACATGAAAACAAATCAAGTTTATGACACAATAACTAACAACATGAAAACAATCAAGTTTATGACACTAATAACTAACAACATGAAAACAATCAATTAAATTGATAAGTTTATGCACAATAACTAACAACATGAAAACAAATCAAGTTTATGACACTATAACTAACAACATGAAAACAAATCAAGTTTGATGACACCAATAACTAACAACATGAAAACAAATCAAGTTTATGACACAATAACTAACAACATGAAAACAAATCAAGTTGATGACAACAATCTACTATAACTAAAACATGAAAACAAATCAAGTTTATGACACTATAATACACAACATGAAACCAAATCAAGTTATGACAACTATAACTAACAACATGAAAACAAATCAAGGTTGATGACACAATAACTAACAACATGAAAAACAAATCAAACGTTGATGACATATAACTAACCAAATGAAAACAAATCAAGTTGTGAACACATAACTAACAACATGATAAAACAAATCAAGTTTATGACACAATAACTAACAACATGAAAACAAATCAAGTTTATGACACTATAACTAACAACTGAAAACAAATCAGTTTTGACACTATAATAAAACATGAAACAAATCAAGTTTATGAACTTAACTACAACATGAAAACAAATAAGTTTATGACACAATAACTAACAACATGAAAACAAATCAAGTATATGACACTATAACTAACAACATAAAAACAAATCAAGTGTATGACACAATGAAGGTCAGAGTGAGTTCATGCTCTGTCGCCGCCCTGATGAGTTAGACGTAACGAAACAGAGTGGGACATGACATTATGTCGAGCCATCAATGATGATGAATGTCAGATGATGGAACAGTTCCCAGATGTAGCATTGCATTTTGCTTGTTACATTTCCTAGGTGTCTCTCGCACAATTATATTGTGTCAATTTCTTTATCTATACGCAAGTAAAACGATAATTGTTTTGATATATAATTACTCTTCTTTACAATTTTTTTTTATTTAAAAATCTTTTTTCATGTTTCTTTTGCCTTAAAATAATGTTTTAGGATTAGAAGAATAATGTAGATAGTAGCACCATGTATAGTATAGCATTAATGATATGTTGTAGACGTAGTTAACAAACCTAGCTAAATGTACGTTTTTTAATTTTATTTTACCTTTCAGACTGCTTAGTAAACATACAAGTAAACATTGACATGGCAAGTAAACATTTTTCATTAGTGCCCTAAGATATTTATTTCTTTTTTTTAAGATAGACTCATGAATATGCCCAACGTTTGAGGGCGAATTATTGTGAAGATTTGATAAATAAATTTATCTAGTCTTCCAGTGTCCTTAATACAATAAAATTATACTTCAATTTTATTAAAATTTAACAAAACTAGAAGCATCTGTATGAAAGAACTAATTAATATAAAGTTACTAAAATAACGCATGCATGTCTTTATGAAGGTAGGTGATAGTGTTATTATAATGAAGATACTCACATATTTGACTGAGTAAAACAATTACACAAATAGTTTAAACTAACAAATAAAATTATAAAAGTGCAACATTTTTTTAAAGAAAAGTTTTTTTTTCTTTTTCTAATACATGTAAACTGGAAAGCCTGTAGAGGGTCTACTCGAGCAAACTCATATATATTTTAATAACCACTCGTAACATAAATTTTAATAGCACCCCACTCCGTGCATAGGGTTTTTTCCTAAACCTTATGTATAACATAAATGAAGGATATAAGGGGTTAAAGTCATATCCATGCAGGTACAGGATACACCTGCATGGTTATGAACCCTGGGTCATATCCACCTTCTACTCCCCACGCCTTTATTCAGTCTCTGTATTAAGCAGATTTTTCCTTTCCAAAAAATACAAGAGCATATAATAGCAAACTGTGGGCACTTGAAGCCAGTTTTTTGTAATACCTTCTTTACAAAATTCTTTCATATCTTTCTCTGTTTTTGTTTCATTAAGGATCTTTTGTTCTGCAGAGCTCTAAGTTCGTTGCATTTTATTTGTATTTTTAAAATGTTTATCACTTTATCACTTCTGATATTTTAATGAGAACTTTTTTTTGTAAGAGAAACAGAAATTAAAGCACCAAATTTAAGAGTGTTATAAACTATTCTTCCGATACAATATAATTATGCGAGAGACACAAAGGAAATGTTACAAGCAAAATGCAATGCTACATCTGGGAACTGTTCCATCATTCGACCATTCGACATTCGTCATACTTGATGGCTCGACATAATGTCATGTCCCACTCTGTTTCGTTACGTCTAACTCATCAGGGCGCCGACAGAGTGGGACATGACATTATGTCGACCCATCAAGTATGACGAATGTCGAATGATGGAACAGTTCCCAAATGTAGCATTGTATTTTGCTTGTTACATTTCCTTGGTGTCTCTCGCACAATTATATTGTGTCAACTATTCATGTTTTGCAAAACTTGGTAGTATCAAAATGATATATTCTTCCGATATCCAATCTCAGCTGCTTTAAATTTGAAAAAACTGAAAATAATGTAATGTGGAAAAACCGGAAACTTTCAATTGTCATTTTTTCTTTTTAAATTAATAATAGCAATTAATAATGCAAATAATGGCAAATTTAATTATTCAAATAAATATTTGTAATAGACATTTTCCTTTTTTTGCGGTAAAACATCATATTATTGTCAGATGTAAACAATCATTTCCATATCATTTAAGTTTCCCCACAAATAAATATATATTTCCACCAATAATTTGCAAACTAACAAAACTGGTGGGTGGTCTTCAAGCCAGGCGAAAAAAGAGAACTCGCTAAAAGTTAAATAGTTATGGAATGTTTACTAGCAATTATTTATGTTTGACGCAATCCTTCGATATGTCTATGTCGAAAAATAGTGGAAAAGATAAAAATTACAGGGTGTCCAAGTTTAAAAATTAAAATTTATTTTTTTTTAAATCTTGGCCGATTGACTAGTTGAAATATAAAATTTAGTAGATTGAGTGGCACTTTGGTGTCATATTTCATCGTCTTGAAAAATTCTTACAAATTCTGCCAACGACTTTTAAGTACCCAATTGTCCCAACTGACATTATACAGGTTCTCTTAGTAAACCATGTTTCTTGTACAAAAGACTCAAAGTCGCAGTGCATAAGGTTTTACACCTACCCTCACAATTAATAAACCTAAAAGGTTTATTTTAATAAATAAACCAACCCTCCATGAGGAAGATCATAGGATTCTACGGTGGGGAGATGTTTGTATTTTGCAAAAAGATCAGGAAGATTCACCTACCAATATAAGCCTGTAGTGCAGGGTGGCTGGCCTGGCACGGGGTTGGCAAAAAGGGCCCGACGAAGCCTGTTTGCCTGGCTTAATGCCTCCCTACCCTTGTTACTACTACTACTACTCTTCATTTAAAGTGTAGTGCTTCCAGGTTTCACTGCTTCTTGAAACATAAAATATTCATAGCATAATTAAATTAAATAGTTTCATAGCATTATTAAATATAAAAGTAATCTATTGAAAAATTAATACCTTTCCATTAAAAATATTTATAATTTATTTATTAGGTCTATAAAAAAATAAACCTTTTTGCAACAAAAAGAAAAAATAAAAAAAAATGGGAAAGAATTTCTTAAAAGTTCAATAAAAATGTATTTGACTAAGATGATGGGGTAGATTTGTACCCCAGGCGAGATCTTTTAGCCTTGGATTTCTTCTTTTTATTGGACTGCTCCTTTCTGAGCAATATCCATTAGCATAGCTTTGTAGAATAGGTAAACATCATTAGATGAAGCGAAACGTTTTCAAATGTTAAAATATTCGTTTGATACTTTTATTAGGTTTTCTTTTCTTTTTATTTATCGCAGTAACAGAAGAATAAAACTCAATTTTTTTGAATATAAGTTCTTTTTATGTAGAAAGGCTTAGTAGTATATAAACTTTATATAAAAAATTATAGGTATTTTAAAGAATAGGCCTCATAAAAATATGATTTATACAAATTAAACTTTAGGCTTTTAAAAATAAGCTTTATAAAAAAGGATTTAAAAAAGAAACGTTATAAAAAATTAATCCTAAATAGAATTGTAAAAAATAGGCTAGGTTTACAATGGAAATAATCGTAATTAATAAAACATTGTCATTACTGATCAAAGAATTCACTTCTAATTACTAATATCACAGTAACATGACGCTTAGAATAAGATTTCGATAACGTAGCAAAAGACCAGTATTAGTGAAATAACATCAAAGAGCACAAATAGCTCATAGAAAGACGTTAAAGAGGAGTTGTGGTTTGATCGGTACTTCATCTTTATGTAATAGAGTTAACTAGAGTATTAGCTCTAGGCTGCCTTACTTTGTGTTTCTTTAGGAATGTCGGGCAAGAAGATTTCAAGGATCTTGGATAAACAAAATGACGCACTCCATTTGCCATATAACAAATTGACCTGGCGGAATATTATGAAATAGAGAAGGATCCGTAACAAAACGTCTGTCAAAAACAAACTCCGCGTGCTTAATAAACTTAGAATAACACTTTATATAGAAGGAGCACTACTGATAACACGAAAGCCGGTTGACTGGTGCAACTAGGTAATGCTGCCACCCTAACAATATACAATTTTCTAAAAAAAAGTTGGCAATACTTCCGGTTGCTGAATTATTATGTTCTATTATTAATTAATGATTAATTATTCATAAAATACTTATATAAATATCGGTGCATTACAATATTTAAAGCATTTTAAATTGTAGTTTAACGTATTTATTAAAATTATATATAATAAGTAGTCGTCGTCAACTAAATGTAGATTCTTGTATTCCGCCACTCTTTTGCCATATAAGACCAGTTTTATTAAATACTCAGCAGGTGTTTTAAGTTATAATATTTGTTCTTTACGATCTTTCTTCATTAATAGATATTTATGACAAATATTTAAAATAATGTTTTGTTGTCAGGTTGGCAGCATTACTTAGTTGCACCAGTAACCGCCTTTCGTGTTATCAGTGGAATTACATTGTGTTTACGGTCCTGTGCTCCTTCTATATATAATATTATTCTAAGTTAATAAATAAATCACCAGCGCAGGTCCTAAATTTAGAGACAAGCATACCTCCTGATGGTTTCCTATTGTTTTGCTTATTGGAAAGGTTATAAATATTCAAATATATTTTTCCCCCAGTTGTAACTGTTTTATATTAATTGATTTAACAAGCAGCTCAGGTAACTAAAATCACGTCAAACATCAAACGACAAGAACAGATGCAAGTTGAAAAGCAAACTCGACTTATCCTTGTTCATAACCTGCGTTTCGCTGTGGTTTTGAAATAACCATGGAAGAAGAGTTTGCTCCTATTTCTCTATCCCATGTAACGTCCACGGGGTCAGAAAAGTTCTCTAATGCATAGAGATATATACTAGAGGGGACATAGCCTGTCATATATTGAGAAGCCTCAAACATCTTTTTGGGGCTCTCAGGGACTCTGTGTAACCTTGTTGAAACCTCCTTCAAGAGTCATCAATTGATTTTGGCTTCCCGCACATCTTTTGTGTTTTAATTTGCATTTTTAACGTTTTACTATATAACTCATTGTAATTGTGTACTGACTATTTGATTGTATTTATAAGCGAAGGTGGTCAGGTTACTTTTTCGATCTTTCAAAATTTAACCTATAGTAACCTCTAGTAATAATTTCTCTATGCTCTAACGGGTCATTCTCTTTTTCACATAACCTCGTAAGAATCTAAGAAGAATTACTCTAAGCTGCAAAGTATGATTGAAGTGGCGTAAAATCAAGTTATGGCAGGAAATCACCCTTATCATTTGTGATAACTAGATTTTCTTATAAAGCAACGCAATTATTTTTTATGCTTGAACCCGTATATAGGGTACATTTTAGCGATTCCATTCCCCGACTGCCACTCTACTGATAGTCAACCCAAGATTACAATCGGTATACAAATTATTTTAGAGTTATTTCCCCTAAATCGGTGAAACGAGGGTGAAAAAATGAATCAGTTTCGGCAAAAATAAAGCATTTTTATTCTTAGCAAATTCTTTCTAATATCAATTCATAAGCTTTAATTTTGAGTTACCGCCAAAATAGCGGTCTTATACAGGAAAAAATGTGCAAGAGGCTAAAAATGTCTATCTATTATAAGATCCTTAAAAAGTCCAATAAAGTCTTCCTTCTAATTTACTTCATCACAAAGTCCGCTGTTGACCCCAAGTTAACTACAATTATATTGTTACAAATATTCATTTTATGCAAAACACGGTAGTATCATATGAAACTATAGTAAGCATTAAAAAAATAAGTTCTATACGTGACATTATTTGTTTCTTTTAAATTCTTGATAAATGTAATACTGAATTCAATATAGCGCTAAGAAAGGCCATATAAGAAAATCCTTCACGATTATGTCGACATGTTATGAACATAATAAAAGTTAAGGAAGAAAAATTCTCCCTTCTAGTCGCATAAGAGAGTAGTTTTACGAATGTACCACGGGAAAAGGTCCAAAATGTCAAGAGAATATGAAATTAGGGATATTTTTGGGGGATATTCGTAAAGTGAGAAATCGAGAAAAAGCTGAAGAAACGACCGAATAGAAAACGTCAACCCTCGGGAATAATTTAGTAAAAATAAAAATTGAAAATAAAAGGGATCAAAGTTTATATTAACCCAATATTTTAATTTTCTTTTCAAACTTTTACAAAAGAAAATATTTGACTTGAAAGAAAATATAAGAAAAATAAATTCTTCTTACTTTTCCTCATTTATACCGCAAGTTTATAAGAAAAGTAATGAGTCAGAGCTAGGAACTCGAAACCGAGATTTCCTTTCAAATATCCCTTTTATGTGATTTAATTTAAAACTTCTTATGGTGTTTTTATGAATTTGCTGTTTTCGTCACAGCACTCAGTGTATTAATGGTATAAAAACAGCCTTTAGGTCTATTTGTGCCTTCTTAGTTAGGGTACCAGGTCATATGGGATACCTGGTAATAAGTTAGGGTACCAGGTACCTGTAATAAAGTTAGGCTACCAGGTCATATGGAGATACCTGGTAATAAAGTTAGGGTACCAGGTCATATGGGGATACCTGGTAATAAAGTTAGGCTACCAGGTCATATGGAGATACCTGGTAATAAAGTTAGGGTACCAGGTCATATGGGGATACCTGGTAATAAAGTTTGGATACCAGTTTACTGTGCTTCATGCCAGAGGATTTTGCCCAATAGTGTGGGTGATTAGTTAAGAGGCAATCTTTGACAACTGTTTTGGCTATAGTTTTGGGAATGACTACAATGGGTTCAGGGCCCACAGGTGTAGTTGCAGACCTGTTCTTTGCAAAGATATCTGCTTGCTCATTGCCATCATTCTCTTATGACTTGAAACCCACCTGATTGTTATATCCCAGACACACTTAAAGCTATTTTTGTTTAAACCAAGATCTAAAATTGCAGCTTGGCTAAGAGTAAAAATATCAATAGAAGTCGGATTAGGATTCATCCGAATGTTTTTCTATTAATTAAGTATTAATAGCAAGTATTTCTGCCTATAACTCTGTGCCGTGATTTCCAAAGAAAATAAGGTTTTAAGATTAGTCTTAGCTTCATACATGCCACTATCTGAGCCACAGTCCATCTTGAATCGATCTGTATAGATCGATCTGTATATAACCATCTGTATATATCTGTATATAACCATTTGTATCGATCTGTATATAAATATCTGTATATAAATATCTGTATATAAATATCTGTATATAAAAAGTCACGTAAGGATTAAGGAGAATCTCCCTACTAAAACTTTCACAACTTAGTGTGAAAGGTTTTTAATTGGAGGTATGAGTAGAAATATAATCAGAGTTCTTATTGACTATGAAATTCTGAATCACG
Source organism: Microvelia longipes (assembly GCA_018340805.1). Classification (NCBI taxonomy): domain Eukaryota; kingdom Metazoa; phylum Arthropoda; class Insecta; order Hemiptera; family Veliidae; genus Microvelia; species Microvelia longipes. Next base: position 64,881,562 of record JACMZG010001911.1, read on the forward strand.
GGCTCTTCCATCTTGTAACCTTACCACAGAACTTCGCTCTTTTTATCAAGATCAAAAAGTGGAAGGTTTAGCATGACTTCTAGAGCAGTGGCAGTAGTTTGTGTGGAGTTTAAGGACCCTGTAATGGATAAACAGGGTAGGCGCTGAACTGCTACTTTTACCATAAGCAAATTTGTTTTAAAGAAAATTCGCTAAAAATCAAATGAGCGGTTACAAATCCAAAAACATCAATTATAAATGAGACAATTGAAGAACAATAATTAAAATAATATTTAAGTAACTGTGAAGTATCTACTTAAAGCTTATCCTACATTTATACAACAATGAAATTGTTTTCCAAGAGAAAACTTCGCCTCCAAACTTTCTATTTGAGAAGATAGTAAGAGATAAGAGAGAAAGGTTGCCTTTTGTTTCTGCTTCGTCAAGGCTTTAGAAAAGATCTCTCGAGGGGACAAAGTATCCCAGTCGCTATCTTATCTCAACTTTCCAGGCTAAGATGTTAATTGTGACGTCACTGGATGGTTAAAACTTTTCGCTCCCTGTCATCCTCGATTCAGCGTCTCACTCTAGACTTCATCTTTATTGTGAAAAGATGAGAATTGATTATTGGATTTTACTTTGTTACTTGCTAAGCTATCTTTTATGTTTCTACTTAAAAAGGCTTTTTTATTTTTACATCTCTTTCTATAGAGAGTTACAGTATTATCTAATTTTCTTTTAATAAGAGTTGATTAGTTGAATAAGTTTTTCTTTTTGCAAGTTTTCATTCATTTTTTTTTTCTAAATTTGTTAAAGCATTAACAACTTCAAGTTGAATTATTTTCATTTCTTAGGAACAAGTCAGGAATATTTTTTCGTTCCAACCCCCGCTAAAGCTCATGGAAACTTATTTCAACTTGACGACGCTGCTCAAGCATTAAGCAAGTTGCAGGAGCAGAACTGTTACATGATTAATTAGTTCTTCTTGCTGCGTTTTATAAAACAGTAATTCCTAAAATATTATTCCCAGATTTTAAGCGTTAAAATATGCGGATAACATAAAACATTGACATTTTGCCGTAATATTCGAAAATTTTAACGGATTTGGCTCTCTGCAGCCACATTGACTCCCCATGGCCCTTTCAGGGTCATAGGATTTGCTACAGTTAACATCGCTTAAAAGTTTGAGGGCAATCTTAGTAAACATAACGATTTTAGCACCCCGTCAGTAACAGTACATCTAGACAGAGGACGCATTCAGAAGGCTTTTTATCGCCTAGTTCAAGGTCTTTAAGAAATTTCCGTTCCTCGCTTTTACTAAATTTTGATATTAATATTTCTTTTAACAGCTCATTATTATTACTGGCAGGCGGGTTGTCTAATATGTCTATAGCGGTAGAGAGAGCTTCAGCATCGACCGCTGAAACAACAGCAAAGTATTTTGTTTCATCGTCAAAAATGCGTGAGTTCCGAAACTGTGCTTCTATTTGGTCAAACCAAATCTTTGGATTGTTCCGCCAGAACGGGGGGTATTTAACTTCTACTCTGCTTACCTGAGTGGCGTAGTTGAGTGCATTTTCCGGTTCTGAAGTCTAGTGGTTTAGTTTGTCGAAGTTCAGTCTGTGCGTGCGTTTGTTTGTTTGTTAGAGTGTGAGAGTCCTTAAAAAGATTTACAAAAGAACTTTGTAGGAAGGGACAATTTAATTTTAAATTATTAAGTATATTTAGAAGGAGTAGGGATATAAACCTTAGCATCTTCCTATATACTAATATGGTCCTATTCCTCCTAAATAGAATAATCTCGCACAATTATACTGTGCAAACAAAACTATTCATATTCTGAAAAATTCGGTAGCATCAATGATACACGTGTGGCATAGCAAGAATAATGCCAGTAAGAGAGCGCCACTCGTCTTTGGCAAATACTTTACATTGAAGTCTGAGTGACTCCTGACTCTGTCGGCGTCCTCATGAGTTAGACGTAAATAAATAAATAATATGTTTATTTATACTAAATTACAATCAAATAAAACAATTTGACACTAATGTATAGTACAAAATAGGATAAACTCGGGAACAAATTAAGTTCTTCCGTCCATCATTCTAACGCACATAATAACGAAACATAGTGGGACATGACATTATGTCGAGTCATCAATGATGACGAATGTCGAATGATGGAACAGTTGCCAGATGTAGCATTGCATTTTGCTTGTTACATTTCCTAGGTGTGTCTCGCACAATTATAATCTGTCAAGATTTAATGTTTTAGAAAACTCAGTTGTATCAAATGATATAATAATATTTGTTAGTTGCCCACATTCAAAAATATTGATTGAAGATAGTTTGGAGTTCAGCTCTTGAAATCGACTTTTTTCTTATTTTCCAAATTTTCAATCCATATTCAAAACGAAGTTTCAGAATTGAATCAACTCTGTTAATACTATATTACAAACTTAATTGCTTTTATTATCCATCGCCTTAGAGTATTTTTCAATTAAAATTTTCAAAAATGAAACAGGGGTGGGGGATTAAGTTAAATCCCCGCGGGCGTGAGGAAATCCCATTAACTCGAGATATTTCACGTTGCTTAATATTTTCCTTATAATGCCTCATAGGTCCTACTCGTGTTGTTCAAAACATTGTCAAAGTCTCTTATTTAATAAATATGATTTCTAAAAGTTTTTGAATTAGAGTGGGAAATCCAGGTGGGGGCAGAGCGTATTTCCCTAAAGAAGGAAAAGGACAATATATAGGTGAGAGCCGAGGCAATATTGAATGGGAGAGAAAAAGCTTTAAGAGACAAAGCGAGCTGTATCTATAACACGATTGTAGCAACTTGCACGCTGCTTTTCTAAGTCAATTAATGCTTAGAGAGTTGAAACTAAGTGGCTCTGCTTTTAAGTAAAGTGAGGCTCCTAACCGAGTTTCCCGGCATAACTTGATCTCTCCAGTATCAAACTAAAAGAGCTTTTAACTATAACAAAACTTTCTTACCCTCTTTATATGAATATAAAGGGAAGTAAAATCTCGTCGCTCGGACTTTCTAACTAGATCAAACGTATAAATAAATTAATTTTAGTTCTGAGAATGGCTCTCGTGCAATGGATACTTTCAGTCTTATCTCACTGTCTATCTCCCGCCAAAGAGAAATTAGTCCAAACAGATTAGACTGATTTAATTAATTTTATTATAAAACATAAAAAGACAATTTAAAACATTATTATATTAAGAGCTTTCGTTTAGTCTTACATAATTAGTTTAAATTTTATATAATGGGTATAAAGTTAAATTGAGTATTATAACCATGTCTTTAGAATATAATAACTATTATTAGTGCAAAAATATGGGTCTTCCGCCCCTGGCTGTCACGCGGCCCCGGCATCTCGGGCCGCTTCGAAACTTGTGAGCTTCATAATATTTGTTATTACATTGTATGTTGCAATTTATAAAGCGAATTTTCTGCAAGCGGTCTATCATGCGGTCACCTAGAATGGCAGGCTGGATCTCTTAGTTGTGGAATCTTCGAAACTACTAGATTTGTTTGTGACGATGCAGTTTTGTCCTTTGTTTACCAAAGTTACTTAAATGACATCACAACTATGATCGATATGAAGGGCCAGTAGCTCTAATCTATTATATATTATATTTTAATAGATTAGCCTGCAGTTTGAATAATAAACCCAAAAATGAAGGCTAAAGTAGAAAATATGGAAAAAGAACTATTTCTAAATAGGGTAAAAAGATGGGAGTGAGGAAACTTGAAGTGGGGAGAGGGCAGAATAGTTTCCATTTGATTAGTAGATGTAGGAATACAGTATGTATGGAACTAATAATACAGGTGCATGGAACTAATAATACAGTGATGGAACTAATAATACAGGTGTCAACTAATAATACAGGTGTCATAGAACTAATAATACAGGTGTCGTGGAACTTATAATACAGGTGTCATGGAACTAATAATACAGGTGCCATGGAACTAATAATACAGTTGTCATGGAACTAATAATACAATTGAACTATAATACAGGTGTCATGGAACTATAATACAGGTGTCATGGAACTAATATTGTCATGGGACTAATAATACAGGGTCACTGGGAACTAATACAGGTGTCATGGAACTATAATACAGGTGTCATAGAACTAATAATACAGGTGTCGTGGAACTTATAATACAGGTGTCATGGAACTAATAATACAGGTGCCATGGAACTAATAGTACAGTTGTCATGGAACTAATAATACAGGTGTCATTGAACTAATAATACAGGTGTCATAGAATAATAATACAGGTGTCATGGAACTAATAATACAGGTGTCATGGAACTAATAATACAGGTGTCATGGTAAACAGGTGTCATGGAACTAATAATACAGGTGTCATGGAACTAATAATACAGGTGTCATGGAACTAATAATACAGGTGTCATGGAACTAATAATACAGGTGTCATGGGGCTAATAATACAGGTGTCATGGATACAGGTGTCATGGAATAATAATACAGGTGTCATGGAACTAATAATACAGGTTCATGGAACTAATAATACAGGTGTCATGGAACTAATAATACAGGTGTCATGGAACTAATAATACAGGTATCATGGAACTAATAATACAGGTGTCATGGTAATAATACAGGTGTCATGGGACTAATAATACAGGTGTATCATACAGGTGTCATGGAACTAATAATACAGGTGTCATGGAACTAATAATACACTAACTAATAATACAGGTGTCATGGAACTAATAATACAGGTGCATGGAACTAATAATATATGTCATGGTAATACAGGTGTCATGGAACTAATAATACAGGTATCATCCTATTCAGGGTATGGCTAACATGTGACCAAAATGTGCAAAGTCTCTTAGTTACTTATATTTTCTAATACCATGCTAATTATTTGTATACTGTTTGTACCTATTGATCACAATAAACTAATATATTTTATTTAGTTTCATTTATGACTTAGCCCTTCCTTTTAGAATATGTTATTTTTATGTTATATGGTGTGCCAGAGCGTGCTAAAGTACTATTTATTTGATAAGAAGTCGTAAGAGAGCTCCCAACAGATCATGATGCTGATATTATATCCTTAGTTCTCTTTTAACCACAGGAAAATAAGTTTATGAAAAAGAGGTAATATTATCTTTTTCGACTCATTTTTTTCTCTGTTGAAAGAATTGAAAGAATATATAAGAGGTTATAGTGTTGAAAGCGATTTCAAATCAAGTTAAAGTCAGATTATTAATATCATTTTCCTATGAATTGAACTATAATATATTTAGTTCAATTTATAGGTAAATGATCCAAATTAATCTGGCAATTGTTAACACAGTTATACATTATCAACAAATAATAACTTGATTAATTGAGAACAAACTGAATAATTTTATGACTGTTTTGTTGATCAAGTCTGTTTCAAGTAGAGCCATTTATTTCCCTGTTTTGATCATGTTTATTCTGGTCAATTAAAACTTCTGTTTAAATTACAACAATCTGGTTTAACAACGATACATAAATATATGTTTAAAGTAATATATGCATTTCAGAAATTGTTTTATTCATGCATATCTGTCGCTGATAACAGTTTCATTTTTTACCGTTGTAAAAACACAACAACGGATCATTTTCTTCAGTTTATAATACATCTCCGTGATAAGTAATTACTTGTACTTATGCTTACTAATATATTAGACGTTTTTAAAGAATATATTACTTACTTGTTTTAATATACCACAACAAAATAAATTGTTGTCACAACTGACGACATTTCCCAACTCAAACACACGTATAAATAAATTTCCAAACACTACACGCCAATTCTTTTCACTCAAGTAAAACGTTTAAAAGAAAAAAATTAAAAGAAAACTATAATTGACACTCCGAAATTAATAACATTTAATGGAAAACGAAAACATTAACCGAAAATCGTGTAATCAAAAGCGTTTGTTTTGAAAATAGGCGTTATTCGCTTCGTTATTTTTACTGCAAAGTAAATATGTCAGACATTAATTATTTTGATTACAGAATTATAAGTTTTGTTTATTAAATAACTCTTGGTTATTATTTACATTAATTATTAACGTACTTCTAAATGTTTATATTGTTATAGTAACGTAAAAAGTAGTAGAATATTAATTCAATCTTGTATTTAAATAAACAAACATATCTATAAAGCTTGTGTCATATTTTTCTAAACACCTAACGCGGACCTTTTCACTGCACTGAAACGTTTCGTTAAAATAAAAAGAAAACTATAATTAACACTCTGAAATTAATTATATTTAATGGAAAACGAATAAATGAAACCAAAACCGGTCAAACGAAAGGGATTTGTTTTTATTTAAGGTTTTAGTAGTTGTTCTTCGCTTCACTATTTTTACTCCTAAGTAAATATGTCAGACTTTAATTATTTCGATTACACAATTATAATTTTTGTCCATTGGATAACTCTTGGTTATTATTTACGTTAATTATTAACGTTCTATTAAATGTTGATACTGATATTGTATTGTAAAAATCAATAAAGTATTAATTCAATCTATTAATGTTATTGTATTTAAATACAATAACATATGTATTTTTATATATTATATGTATGTTTTTGTATTTAAATACAAAAACATACGGATAAACCTTGTGTCATACTAATTCAGTTTAAACACATATTCCATTTAATGAATTGCAAAACTTTAAGCAAAGAAAATTGATTAGTTATTTAAGTACAATTTTGACTATTTTGTGTGTGTGTGTGTGTGTGTGTATGTATATATACATATTTATAGTAACATGGAAATTAACTCTAATTATTTCCAACATTTCAAGAATAATAAAAATTGAATACTTTGGTGACAATGGTTGAAAAGTAATACTAATTGGATCATTTTAAATATTTAAACAAGTTTCATAGATTCAGAGGAAAAAGGTCTCATTAAAACAGTGAATGGAGATAAAGGACCCAGGTTTCATCATGAAAATGCATTTACCTTGTTCTGCTCTCTAAATATTCTATTTCATTTCTATAATTAACGTAGTCATTATTTCGAAAAAAAAAATTCTTTGTTTAAATTTATTAAAAATTTAATCCATGTTTTAATACTTTTTACCAACAGAATGTAGGAAAAGTGGACTTTCCTCTCCGTCATTTAGAGGGAGAAAAGTGTCACTTATCCCCTTGTCAGTGTGTACAGGAAGAAAAGTAATTGACGGAAGAAAAATAACTTTATTTACCATGATGGTTGCCATGGTTCACTCCCGCTCGACGTATTCGCTTAAGCTCATCAGTGAGTAGGTTATAAGATCGATTCTTATTATCGAACTTATCATCCTAGGAGATACGATGATAACTGGAGATACGATGATAACAGTTATCATCCGAGATACGATGATACAGTTATCATCCTAGGAGATAACGATGATAACAGAGGAGATACAATGATAACAGTTATCATCCTAGGAGATAACAATGATAACAGAAACAAACACACACTAATACATCTTTGTAAAACTACTCACCAAACGTAAAAACCATTTTTGTTTCAATATGTATAATAAATATAATAATAAATATAAATATAATATAAATATAAATATAATATAATAAATGTAATAAAATATAAATAAAATAATAAATATAAAATAGTTTAATTGTACTTTTATGGCGTTATATTTATTATTGCAATGAGTATAATATAATTTTAATTATTATTGTGATAAATATAAGTGAACAATAATTTTAAATGTAAACTGTTTTAATTAATGTTGTAATAAATGTAATATAATAGAATAGTTGTACATTTATAACCTCAAAATCATGCTGTTTGCCATATAGAAAATGAGGCCTAGCACAGCTTATCTTCCCACTTGTGACTATAGTAAATATAAATCTTTAATGTAATAACATTGTAATAATAAATAAAAGTAATATATGAACCATGTAGGGAAACAAATGTCATTATTGTCTGACATGGTAAGTATTTCACATTTTTTCCCCAAGGAGTTGACTCAAATTTTCCTATTTGGTGCAGCCATCTTGTTTTATACTTGTTAATGTAAAATACGATACTCAAAATTATTGTTTTTATGCCACTTTTTTAACGATTTGGTATAAAATGTTATAAATTTGTGTATGAAATATATTTTGCCACATTAAAAAGAGTATTAAGTACAAATTATGAAACACTAGGTTTGTTTGAATTACTTAATAATTAAACTTTTTTCAAGTCCACTACATAACTTAGTACATTTTTGCAAGTGTTATTTGTTTCTCCCATCAAATATTAATTATATTTAGTAATTTAAAAACTTCAACCTACAATTTTTGATTAAAATGTCATCGTAATTTTAAAAATCTTAATAAAAACATGTGGTTTACCTTTACTATAGTTTCTCTTTTTCTTTAACTAAATTATTATAACAATTATTTAATACAAAATTATTAAATTACCCTGAACATGTTACGAAAGCACCATAAAAAGTCAAACTCGCCTAATGTCATCAGTGTTCCCAAAAAAAACTTTTGAGTAGTTTTATTTTAAAATATCATTTTAAGATTAATTTGAAAGTAGTTTTCAAAACGATGTAATCAAAAGAAGAACCACAAAGTGAACGATTGCCGGGAAGAAGGTTTTTCCCTACAACGGTTATTGTGGTTCTTTTTCTCTTTTTAAGTGAGAGGTTGGCAGCAGCTTCTCTGATTGGTCAATCCCTAAAATACTTATGACCTTGGGGATTTTTAAACAAAAAGATAGACTCAAGTTCTTCATTTTAAGCCAGCTATCAGTTGATGACGCATGTCTGAATTTGTGTCCTCACAGGATAGTGTAGGAGTTTCCCTACTTAGTTTATACACTACTTTAGTACTAAATGTAATACCATATAATTGTTAACTTATACATTTTTTTGCTTTTATAAAAACTTTATTGATTAAAAATAAACATCAGCTCAAATAAAAATACAAAAAATGTTGGAATACTGACAGTAAAAGCCACCTGTCACCGGAGGCAAAGCCTGAGTTGTGAGAGAGAGTATAAATAAAAATAAATAAATAACCATTTATTTGCTATCTTTACAATTACACACATATTACAAAAATTTAAAATATTATTTTTTGTATTAATAAGCAATTCGGCAATGAGCCGTGGTACCTCTTTTTGAGGTCGGAAACATTGGTTGGTAAACCAATGCTATACAATTTATCTAGGAATTTTCAATAAATAAATATAACAATAAAAATAAATAATTAATAATAATACATCGATGGTTTATACAAATTAGTTTAAAACGAATAACAAGTAATAACAGTAATATAACACACAAGAATATAATAGAACAATAATATAATATAACCCAATACAATAACAAGAATTTATATTTGTTTAAATTATAATTTAAATTTAGTTTTTTATTTATTTTTTTTCTTAATTATTATTATTTTTATTTTGTATTTACATTATTATTTTATTTAAATTAATATATAATTTATTTTATTCTTTATAGAGCCAGACATCCTTGTATACTTCTCCCATCCTTAGCCACTCCTTCCTATCCTCTGCCAGGTCTCTTGACCGCATATCCTCCTCATCTCCTCATCCCACCTCACTCTCGGCCTTCCTCTCTTCCTCTTACACTCCCTTGGGTACCATTGAATAAGTTTTTTGGTCCATCTGCCATCCTCTGTCCTTACTACATGACCTGCCCATCCCCATTTCCTCTCACTTATTATCCTTCCTATATCTTTCATTCCTGTCTGCTGCCTCACCCATTCATTAGTCTTCCTCTCTTTCCTACTCACCCTCAGCATACTCCTCTCCATTCCTCTTTGGGCCACTCTCATTTTGTGCACCATTCCTCTATTAATAACCCATGTTTCAGCTCCATAGATCATTACAGGCAAGACACACATGTTCCAGAGTTTTCGCTTGTTTTCCATATTTACCTCAGATCTAAAAAGATGCCTATATTTGTTATAACTTGCCCATCCTAGATTTATTCTCCTCCTTATCTCCTTATCATCCTCTCCTTGCTCCGCTATAACCTGTCCTAGGTAAACATACTGTTCTACTTTTTCCAGCTTTTCCTCTCCTACTTCTAACTCTACGTTGCCATCTACGTTAAAACACATATACTTAGATTTTTTTGGATTGATTTTAAGGCCTATTTTTCTTGTTTCTTCTTTTAACTCTTTAACCATTCTCTTAGCTTCCTCTTTATTTTTACAAATCAATACATAATCATCTACAAACGCGAGTCTATTAAGCCACTCTCCATTGATGTTAATTCCGAGACCTTGCCAATCCAGTTTATTACTGCTACTCTCCATGGTGTTTACAAAATTTTTAGCTGAGCTCACGTCTCCCTGTCTCACTCCTCTATTGACATTAATAACTTTCTTCCGGTTCCCTAATCTGACTTCTAAAGTTGTTCCTTTAAAGGTGTTTTCAAAAATTTGGACATATTCCTCATCGACTTGAGCTTCTCTTAAACATTCCAACATTACATTTCTATATACGCTATCGTAAGCTTTCTCGAAGTCTATAAATATCACTATCAATGAGAAATTGTATTCTTGGGCACTTTTTATGGCAACTTTAGGGCTAATATATTATCAAGCGTTGAGTAATTTCTTCTAAAACCTGTTTGATTAGTAGATATAGTTTGGTCTATTTTGCTGCTTATTCTTTTAGTTATTATAGTCATAAAAATTTTATAAATTACCGGTAATAAACTTATTGGTCTATAGTTTCTAATATCCATACGATCACCCTTTTTAAATAATAAAACTAGGCTTGCTTTTGACCATGCTTGTGGGATATCCTTTTTCATTAAGCATGCATTAAAGAGGGTTTGTAAATACTCAATGATTGTTTCTCCTCCGTACTTGATGACTTCATTCGATATATTGTCTACTCCTGTACTCTTTCCTTTCTTTAATTTTTTTACAACACATTCTACTTCTTCCTTCAACACTTTCAGAATTTCTTTATTGTCTTCATAATTTTCCTCGTTATCTCTACTATTAATTTGGTTTTCGTAACTATCGTTTGCATATAACTTTTCATAAAACTCACATATAACCTGTAAAATCTCTTCCTGTTTGTTCTTCACTTTTCCTTTCTCATCCTTCATGGCAATAATCTGATTCCTTCCAATAGCCTGAGATCGCCAATACTCCTTCTCGCTACCTCCTTTCTCTAAAGTTTCATTTAATTCATTAATCTTTTTATCTCTACTCCATTCTTTCATCTCCTGTCTTAGTGTTTTTGATATTTCTCTTAACTCTACAATATTGCCTTTTTTCTTTATTCTCCTTCTCTTTTCAAACAGTTTTTTAATTTTTCTTGGTATTTTACTATTTATTTTTGTATTCTCTTCTTTCTCTACTTGCAGCTTTTTGAAATGCATTAATGATTCCTTCCTCACATTTATCTAGATTATTTACTTTGTCTTTTACTTTGTTTTCTTCTAACTTCATTTTCAAAATATCTTCAAATTCTTCACGTTGCTCTGAATTTAATTTAAGTTTACAAATCCTTTTATTTTTATAATTTCTTTTCTTCATATCTTTCACTATTATATTTATTATTGCTCTTACCGGTTTATGATCACTTCCAATTGTTATCTTATCTTCAGTCTCTACATCGATGAACATTTTTCTATTGTTGGATAAAAAATAATCTATCTCGTTTTTAGTTCTTCCATCCGGACTTATCCAGGTCCACTTCTTTTCCGGAACTTTTCTAAAAAACGTATTTAGAATAAACAAATTATTCACTTCAGCGAATTCAACTAGCCTCGTTCCTCTGTCGTTTCTCGCTCCGTATCCATACTTTCCTATTACATCGGAATCCTTTAAGTCTCCCACTTTAGCATTCATGTCCCCCATAATGATTGTGAACTTGCATTTGTCTTCATTAACAGCCCTCTGTAGATTGTTATAGAATTCCTCTATCTCATCCTCGTCTGCACTTAAAGTAGGTGCATACGTTTGAATTATTTTAATTCTGCCTTCTCCTTCTTCCTTTTTCAATTTCCAAATTAGTTTAGAAATGCGATGACCGTAAGATTTATAAATAATTATGTTTTTGCTGCTGCTATGGTTGACAAGAAAGCCGTTACTGCCGATTCCACCCTCCCCGTTGTAGTAGAAATCTACATCATCCTCCATCCTGACCAATCCCTCTCCTTTCCTCCTCACCTCTCCTAACCCTACTATATCCCACTCCTTATTGCTTAACTCTTCAACTAGTTCTTGTAATTTAGTATTTGTTCTTAGAGTTTGTGTATTATATGTAAATATTTTAATTCTTCTTTTTTCTTTAATCTTATATTTATAATTTGAATTTTTAAGTAATTGCTACATACTACTTGTTTCTGACTTCTCTTTGATTTCAGAGTTTTCTTTAACTGAAGTTATTCCTTTATTCACACTATCCTTGTCTTCCGAATTTTCTGCTGATTTATTTGCCGACTCATTTTCGTGACCTTTTCCCTTTGTAGTGAAGAATTTTACTAGAGAGTATAAATAAGTTCATTAAAAAAGTTTAAAGCTTTGAAAAATATACTGTGGTAAGAGTGAAGCTGATATAGATAAACATATGTAAGATGATAAATAATATAGTATATAAAAATTAAATAAAAAAATATGAGGTTAGAGTGTAATGCAAAAATTAATTAGCAATGTTAATTAGTAAATATTTGATAATCCTTTTATTGTAAACTATGAAGATAAAAGTCTGATTGTAAAAAAATATAAAAATAAATTAATTAATTAATTAAAAAATAAATAATTTTATTGATAATGATAGGTTTATAGGAAAAGGTAAACTATTGAAATAAAGCAATATCGTTTATTGAAATAATACTGTAAAGCATTTATACACTATTATAGTGAATTATATAGGCTGCTCGCCAGCTCTCTTTGCAGGCCTGCTCGGTCCCCCCTTACACATATTATTATGTATCAATTTACTCAAAGAATCTCATATTATAAGCGTCATATTTTAATGAAAATTTGCTTAAATTTATTATGTAATAACATATTATACTGCAACTGTATTTTTTAATTCAATTTAACTACCAATTCAGTGAAATAATACCGTTGTAATTCTAATGAAGCAGATAAGTTAGGTTCTGATACATATTTATAACAAAATAACTGAGATGTATCCTAAACTTAATTACATATGTAACAAACTTGATTTTAATTTAACTCAAAAATATTTTCTATAATATTTATTCCTAAAGAATCAAAGCAAGTTGAATCAGTTGATTAAATTATACGTTGCTAAAATATAATTTTCTAGAAATAAATCTAAAATGAAATATACATGGCAGAAAGCATAAATGTGAACTCGTAAATAAATAATTTAATTAGGCGCCCTTCGAATTTTTCGACTTTTTCCTATTTAATATAATTTGTGTTAAAAAAATGTATATAAAAATGGAAAAGTGTATAAAGAAGATATCAATAATAAGAAATGGAAAAATGAAATTTGGTAGCGTGTAAGAAGATATGGAGCAAGATATTTTCAGATAAGTCATGGAGTTAAAGTATGAAGCTTTTAGGAGGTTCAGGTGGGAGTCAATAGATTCACTTCTTTAGGACCAAATCTTATTGCTCCAACCCTTTTTTTATTATCTTCTTTCTTTTTTATTATCCTCTTTCTATAATCAGATTTCTTCCTGAGAAGATTGATTTTAAAGCTATTAAAGATTATTTGTGATTTTTACTTGTCCTTAATAGTTTAACAATAGAATAATATCGCCATAAATACTTTGGCTCATTGGCGAATATTTCAGTAGTTGTGTTAATTTCCATAATAATTTTAGCTCCATTCAAGGCGAACTCGTGACGAAATAACACCAAGGCGCTTTTTCACAACAATTTCCTAAACTGAAAATGTTTTAGCCTGTAGTCTTCGCTGGTTTTCAAGGAAAAACAAGAATCAATTGAACGTCAGAGGCCATTTACAAAAGTTAAAGAAAAATATAAATTTCTACACATCTAATGAAACTTATTAAATGAAGAATATACATAAAGCAATAAAATATAATAAAGGAATAATAAAAAGTAAAATTAATAACAAGGAATTAACAAAATATTTATAAAAATTTTAAAAATGATCAGAATAAAACTAACAAAACAAAAATGTATTAATTTTGCCCCAATAGTCCCTTACTGTGAAAGGTAGCGCACAATAAGAAACTATAAGGAGGTTTCAACCCTGTTATTTCTCTTATCCAGGTGTTTTTTCTTTCTCATTAGCATGGCACTGATAAGAATATATTCCTAGATATCAAAATATTTATGAATTTGTAGATAAATATGTAAAATGAATACATGGCATAATGACAAGTAAATGATGTGTGAAACTGCTTAGACACAATAAACACGAATATATTAGGATAAAGAAAAGCAGAGAAGAGTGACAGAAACGCGGTTAATGCTCTTATTAAACAAAACCATCTCGTAATGTTTAGACTAAACCAACAAAGCATTTTAACATTCATCTGAACTTGGGTTAAATCATATGTAAATGACTCATATGATTAATTAAGCTCACGTTTATCAAAACAAAAGAAAAACGTAAAACGTTTGTTTTGAAATGACATCTTAAGACGACTAAAGAAGTTTGTTTCAAAACAATATTGAAAGCATAATCTTGAAAATCAGTTGTTTTAACAAGTGTCTTTTAGGGTCATCCGCTAAAAATATCTATAACGCTCCTAAAGGGAAGCATTATCTGTAGGTAATATTTCAAAACAAATATAGGTAACGTATAATTCTGATAGTTCTATATCGTAAATTAACAATATAATATTATACATTTAGTTTGTTAATTTTAAATTATTATTATTACTTATAATTTATAAAAAAAAATCTTATAAATCGAATGAAATTTAGTCTATTCTCTGCCCCAAACTGAATCTCATCAATTTTAACATGACTGATTTGTTACTAACCAAAATGACGTAATTCTATGCATTGAGTCTAATTCTATGCATTTCGACTCAGCGATTGGTGTGCATACCACACCAATCGCTGAGTACCACACTAATCTCACCGCGTGCAATAAAATAATATTTAAACCACAAATAAAAGTTAAATGTTTACATTCCTTACTTTTGAAATTTACAAAAGAAAACTTTTCAATGAGTCCTGAACGTATAGAGGCTCGTACGACTAAATCTCAGGTATTTATCATTTAATATTAAAAAAACTCATAATCATTCTAAAAATTGTTATACAAGAAGGTAGACGAAAAAAGGGTAAATTTCATATGAGGATAAAAATGGTTCATAATGTTGTTCCTCCTCTACTTGCCCCTTCTCCTGGGAAGGGTGGAACGTTATTGGAAAAGTTGCTCTTATTGGTATGAAGAGGAATTCGACTATTTCTCTACCTTAAACCCCATTTCTATAATATACCGTCCTAAAGAAGGGGGAAATATTTTTCACATTTCTTATCGTCTCAAAATAAGTGAGAAAAGATTTTAATATGACATTTGTCAGAATGAAAATCATATACAGTTAGTTACAAGAAACTACAAAGATGTCGCAGTATAATGGTGTTTAACACACGAAATATTATTTGCAATTTATTTCTAACCACTCTATAGAACATTGTTTAATGGTTATGATTTTTACGCAGGGAATATAAGTTTTTCCAACTTATCAAGTATACTTGAAATGAAATGTGAATACTGAAATATACTGAAATGAGATCTCAATAGGTGTGTGCTGTGTATGTGTCAATTTGTGTATGCTGGAGGTAATATTTGTAGTGAAATAGCCATGATATCAATGTCTCGATATTTCGTAATATGTGCTAACAAGACCGGAAGAGGACGGAATTTTTTCACCTGTAACCGTAATAAACCAAGAGCCTAGGGGTGTTTTGTTAATAAAAAGTGTAATGGCTGGAACTGGTCTCAATTTTTCTAAAATACCTTCCTGAACAAGGATCTGCAATTCTGCCGACTCATATCGGATGGGTGTCCCAGGCAGAACCTTTGACCCCTAAAGTGCATTCTGCCTGGGACACCCATCCGATACGAGTCGGCAGAATTGCAGATCCTTGTTCAGGAAGGTATTTACGAAAAATTAAACCCGTTTCCAGCCATTACACTTTTTATTAACTTCGGTGGTAAATTTGACATGTAAAGTGCGTTCTGCCTGGGACACCCATCCGATACGAGTCGGCAGAATTGCCTGAGAGAGAGCCACCGTTTGGTCCTCACTCACATTTATAACCTCGGACCGCACTGTTACCAACATACCACAGAAATCAACTTTTCTCTAAAACCTAAAAAGCGAGCAACTGCGACCCCTAAAAACTTATCGGCCCGCCCAAAAAATAACAATGGCCTAATTGCCACACCGCAGGTAATCCCTTCCTGATTATCCCATGATGATGACCAGTGTAACTGGTCACTTGAACTGAGTGTAACCATGTTCAATTGCTTTTAATAACACGCTTCTCGAGTTATTAGATTACACGTTCTTACATCTCTAAGGGCGAGTTATAAATATTCCCGACACGATTAAAAGAAATACTTAACGACCTAAACAAATAGCACTTTCTTCGCCTGGCGTATATATTTTAAAGTTTTAATTAAACTTAGTAAAAAACGAATATTACCGAAATAAAAAGGTTTTATTTTATTTATTTACGTTTATTTGGAATGCAGCAGAACATAGAACACTTTTTCTGTCGTAACATTTTATACCAAATATTAACTTTTCTTTTATGTCGTATAAAGAGCATTGTTTTTTACAGTCCACCCTCAAGACCCCTGGAGACTTGGAAGACAAGAGCCGCTCTCCGCCGCCCCCAGTATGCTCTGTATCCATATAGAGGAATCCTCAGGGGAGCTTTCCATTTAAATGAACATTTTAATAAAATAAAAAAACGAGGCTTGGGAAAAATGGGAAAAACTCCTATTATAAATGTAAACTGGGTTGCGACCTAGTGACGAACATCTGACGTAAAGTTTAAAATGTTCACCCAATTGGATTAATCTTACCAAGTGGCATACTGCCAGGATAAAAGCCAATTATATGATTGGATACTACCGTTTTGCAAAACACGGTAGTATCAAATGATATATGTTTTGCTTGCCATGCATGAAGGCGGTAGGAGAGCACCGCTCGTCTCACCCTTTCGCGTTCCCGCCATTGGTATTGCCAACTTGACAACTATCTCTTTGAATCGCGACTAGTGATTAACGCACCATAATAAAGGAAATAATCGGGTTAAGTTAATATTAGGGTGAAGAAAGGCGAGCTACAATTGCATAATGACAATATAATAGTCCAAGAGCCAAGAGGTGTTTTGTTAATAAAAAGTGTAATGGCTGGAACCGGTCTCAATTTTTCGTAAATATCTTCCTGAACAAGGATCTGCAATTCTGCCGACTCGTATCGGATGGGTGTCCCAGGCAGAACGCACTTTAGGGGTCAAAGGTTCTGCCTGGGACACCCATCCGATATGAGTCGGCAGAATTGCAGATCCTTGTTCAGGAAGGTATTTACGAAAACTTGAGACCGGTTCCAGCCATTACACTGTTTGTTAACTTGGGTGGTAAATTTGACCTGTAAAGTGCGTTCTGCTGGGACGCCCATCCGATACGAGTCGGCAGAATTGCAGATCCTTGTTCAGGAAGGTATTTACGAAAAATTGAGACGGTTCCAGCCATTACACTGTTTGTTAACTTGGGTGGTAAATTTGACCTGTAAAGTGCGTTCTGCCTGGGACGCCCATCCGATACGAGTCGGCAGAATTGCAGATCCTTGTTCAGGAAGGTATTTACGAAAAATTAAACCCGTTTCCAGCCATTACACTTTTATTAACTCCGGTGGTAAATTTGACATGTAAAGTGCGTTCTGCCTGGGACACCCATCCGATACGAGTCGGCAGAATTGCAGATCCTTGTTCAGAAAGATATTTACAAAAAACTGAGACCGGTTCCAGCCATTACAATTTTTATTAACAAAACACCCCTGGGCTCTTGGTCTATAATATTTGACCTGCAATACATTTTAAATAATAGATTTCTTTAAAGTAGAATACAACAACCTATTCTTATATACTTTACACGAGTTAGACTCAACATGTTTTTGTAATATTATCCATGGAGCAAACAGCCGGGACGTTTTCTCCCGGGAAGGATAATACCAAGGTAAAAATGATTAATAGTAAATTTGCTTTGATTAATGGACAATTCATTATCGCTCTTTTAATTTCTCCTCCTCGCGAGAGAAACATGTGGTCGAACCTGCTTCCAGTAAACAAACGATTTATCAAACAAAAAATCTTATGCTTAACTAATAAATAAACTCATCCATTTTAAGTTGTTGCTGAGTACTCGTAACTCATGCATTCATGCTGAGTATCAAGTATTAAAACAGCAAGAGTTATGAAAGACATTCAGACAGACGGTCATCATGATGAAAGCCACATAAAGACATTCAGACAGACAGTCATCACGGTCATCAGTCATATAATATATACTTTATTTATACTTGTTCAAAATTTTTGTTGTGATTATTTCTTTTTGATGTTTGTTATGTTTGAACACTTGATAATTATTTTACTATTTTAATTTATTTTATTGGATTTTAATTATTTTTAGATATTTTTCAGATTTTTAGATAGTTTTTTTAGATATTTTTTTAGTTATTATTTTTTGTTAACAATTTAGCTAAATTTTTATTTTTTGCTTGAAAGCAAAAAAGTATAGTTTTTTATAAACATTTATATATTTTGTAGCTATTAATGACATAAAGTTAAACGGCTGAGCTACACATTTGGTAGCATGCAACTCGTTGTATAGTGCAGTGCGTCCCTTTGAATAGCGAGAACAGTGCATAATAATGTGCTCAAGATCCTCCACTACATTGCAAGTACTACAGTTCGGATTCTCCTCTAATTTAATTTTATTTAAGAAGTTTTTACAGGCACCATGGTTTATTTAAAGTCGTGTTATAAATGTTGTAAAATATCTGCTGTTGATAGTATGGCTTTTAAACCACGGAATAAGACAGACTGTAGGCTGATGTTCCCTATAGAAACTGCTGGCTTGCTGGTTATTTTGCCATATTTGCCATTTAAATAGAACCGATAACTTAATTTGCCTATAAATATCTTTAAATGGAATTTTATACTGCTAAGGGAAATTAATAAAGCAAACTTAGCGTACATTTAAAAGTCTTAAAGATAAATAAATCTAGATAATTTACGATTTTAAGTTAGAAATAAAAAGAAGTTATATTTCTCTAATTCTATAAAATTTAAGTATTAGGTATATCTGCTTTATAAATATAAAGTGAATAATTCTGATTCATAAATTTATTTCCAGCTGTATTTCCTACCTTTATTATCTCTTACACGCCTTCCGGTAGTACTCTATTATTATGTAAATTTCCGAGGATAAGGGTGAGAAATAGGGTTAAATTTAAATTTTAGGGTTAAGGTATGAATGCACTCTGAGATTTCAAGTTTAGAAATACTTGGAGTTTCAAGTATTATTAAATCCAAATAAATGTTTGTATATCTCTAAGTCTTTCGTTTTTTATGAATATTTCACTTTAACTTGATATTTTATGAGTCTTATTAAATAGAAATGATAAGCCTTTTAAAGTGACTTTCGAAATGTTAGAATGGTTTAATATAATATGTTTAATATAAAATTATATTAAAAATACAAAGTTGTATCACACAGTCTTGACTAATTTAGGCCTCATATTTTTTTCATAATATTGTTCATAAAGAGCTTGGTTTTTTAAGTTATAATTAACTTATTTATTGCTTCATTACATAAAAAATTTGAATGTATCATTTTTGAATTAAATTCCTTTGAATATTTTATTTGAAAGTATAGATTATTTTAAGTATCAAAATTAAATAATTAGAATATATTTGAGGTATGACAATATACTAAGTTATATTAATCTAATGTCTTTTAATTAGAAGTAATATGTATAATTGTGAAAACAGTGCTCCTTAGGTTTATATATGGTTTATGTATCAGGAAAAACTAACGCTAACACTTTAATCATAAATTAAGAGTCACCCGTGGTGTAGTGGTTAAGGTAAGCGGCCAATATACAGAATGAATGGCCTTTAGTCATAGGTTCAAACCCAGCATGGACCTCTAGGATTTTTATGAGGCATAAAAATTCTGCGTACCACGTCCTTCAGAAGGGACGTAAAGCCGGTGGTCTCAAGCCTGTGCGTTGTCAGGTACTCGTTAAAGATCCCTTACCCTAAATGAAACTGGGTATAGGCAAAATTTAGGATCCTCATTGTAGATTCATTACAATACTATACTGTTTCTGCCTTCTAGTTTAAAGTGTGTGGAGGTTTGGTTTAACAGTGAGGGCACGTGTGGCACGTGTTGTTCCCAGTTTTCACTAGACTATAAGAGTCAGTTAAAATATGTATGATTGCTTTAAAAATCATGAGAGGAACCATAGAAATCCACGGCTCTTCTGTCTAGATTAGATTAAATATACCTACACTTGAAATTAAAAGGAGTAAAGTGGAGGAGCTGGCAAGAAGGGCCCAACAACGTAGCCTACTTACCTAGTAGTTACTACCTCTCCCCCGATATCACTATCAGTATCACTACTATCACTCATTCATAAATTAAAACGTTTCGCGAGGCGACGCTACATCATTAGTGAAATACAAAATACATTCTAAAAGACATTCATCAATTATACCGTAAGTATATAGGAAAAGTATTGTGTTTGTAATGAAATCCGAAACCGGGAGGTCACCTGAATTTTCCGTTTTGTTTTTAAGACCGCCTAAGTGGCTTTCACAAAGTTGTTGGTCTTTAAGTGTGTGCTATCATCGTAGCTCCCAGTGTATATATGCTAGATTGCTAATACATACACCTATGTATGAGACTAACTTGTGTGCTAAGTTTCATCTCATCCGAAGTTGGGAGGATAAGCGTAGTGATCCAATGTGATGAGAAAAAGTGCCAAGGTACTCGATTTGTTTCTAGAGAACCTGGATAACTTTAGTGCTAGAAAACAGCTACTGCTGCTGCTGCGGGCTGTAAATGTCTTGGCTCCTTCAACTCTCCCCTTTCACTCGACAATAAATACAATTATCTAAAAACAACAAAAGAACTAACTTTACCGTATAGTAACACAATATTCAATTTTCTAATTCCCAAATATAAATTTCCAATTAGTCCATTCTAAATTTTTCACAATTTTGAGGACTAAATTAAAAAGTAACGCAGTACAGAAAACTAACATCAAATATGTTTCAGATGCAGTCATGTTGTACATACAATATACATATAATACATTATATTTTCACAAGATGTTGTGTTGTACATATAGCATATAATAAATCATATTTTAGGTCTGAATGTTTTGAAAAAAATAGTTTATTCCATTTAAAAATACATTTGGTATAATTAAAATATTTATTATATTCTAGATTTAATTAAACGTTACAAATTACTGAGAGTTTATTTGCTAATAGTTGAACTAATATTTGACTACACTGACTTTAAACGCAACAAGTTCAATAAATTTCAACGGAATATTGATCATGTTGTAGTGAGGTCCCAACTCAAACCTACGTATAATGTAATAAATCATAATTTAGTACTCCGGTGGGAAAGCCATATTGGAGAAAATACCAAACGATAGCCTGTCGGAATGGACCAGCATAGGGACATTTACACCTCTCGTATTCCAGCTAATTGTCATCTGTTTTATTATTTTATTGATTGGCTTATCTCATATGTATTCTATTAAACAAGTAAAGAAGAACTCACCTCTTTCCAACAATATTAGGTATAAAACTAAACGTCTTTCACCTATACCGTCATCATCAGAGCCCTACAATATAATGAAATATATAGCTTAAACCAAAACGAGAAAAAATTGGACACGGGGCATCACAGAACTCTGCGTCTCAAGTTTGGAGTCGTAGCGCTTTTTTCATCTTCCATTAGATTTTTGCGCGAAAATCACACCAATTTGAAATTGCTTCGCTCGTTACTTTAAATAAAATCAACTAAATATAAGTTAATAAATACTCGTATTAATATAAATATATTTTAGTTTAATTAACTTCTGATAATTTATCAATATTAGTTCATTAAATTTTTATATCGCTGTCCTTGTCAGTCGAACTATCACACTGTTCCCGTTCACCTATGGCCGTTCACTATATTTTTCGCTATTTAATGCAATTAGCTAATTTCGTTTTAACTTTAAACCATGTTTAAAACAAATACCTGTAGCATTTTACTTATCTCTATATAAGCAGATTCGTGGTGTTTTCTTTTAAGTCCATCTACTTTTTTTTATTTACCTATAAAGTCCTCACGCTGCTTTTGTTCTAACGCGATAATTCATAAGCACTATTTCCGGCGACCGCCCATTCAAAGAATGAACAATCTGAATGCAGTTTGTTCATACAGAATTAATACTAACTTAATTTCGGGTAATTGTAAAATAGATAGGAAACCCAAAAACATAATAAGATTATAAATCCTCAGCGTGGCTGATAAAATAAAGTGTCATTTAGTTATAATTTGATTTTGAAAATTTTTATTTTGTTAAAATTATTTATTTAATGAATGGATATTATTATAAGACCCAGGCCAAAGTTTAGACTTATCTAATAGCAAAGATATTTTGCCTATATTTTTCTTTTTTCGATCTTCTCCACTACCGTAGTTACTTTTCGAGGGGGGGGGGAGGTTAAATATTTTATAAAATAAGCTTTTACCTTGACTTGAAAGTATCCAGGAAAATACCCAAGTTTTCAAATGTAATTAGCAACGAGAAATAATTAGGTTTTAAAAGGGCTGCTAATATTATTATACACTAGGAACCTGATTGATAGGGAGGAAAAGAATTACAGGAGGAAAACAAAGTTTTAAAACTAGAAGAGACGTGGCATCACAAGAATAACACAATACAGTTAGACAGAGTATCAGAGGCAATAAAATTACATTACTCCCTCCCTGCTAAGTTCTACTGTCTAGAAACAGGGAGTTACGTTGGAATGAAACCGACTCGAAAACTCACTCTATAATTCAATAAATAAAGTTTTTGGATTTTTTTTGCGAAATATTACGAAGTATTTTCGGGGTGGTATCCCATAAAGCCTTTTCCGAAATGTCCACTTTTATCCTTGCCGTCAATGTAAAATTAAGTTAAAAAATAACCTTCTCCCGTCCTTTCTCAAAAACATTTAACACAATTATAACGAGAAACCTACCTTTGCAACCTGAAGTCAAGGTATATTAAAAATTGTGATTCTGGAAAAAAAACGTCAGAGTTAATTCAACTATAAAATATCAAATAAAAGTCTAGACCGGGAAGAAAAGTTTTTAGCAATATGATACAGTAAAATAATAAAAGAACAGGAAAATCATAAAACGTGCTCTACAAGAAAAATATTTCACTTGGTAGAGTAAGATGAAAAGTAAATGTAGTAAACTTATTATCCAATATGAAAACTGTAAAAACTTTAAATAAATAGTTTATTAAAATACCAAATAAACAGGCGTAGAAAATTTTAGCTCAATTACTCTTCTAGATTAACTACGACTCAAAACGTTTACATGTCGATTTTGTACTGAAAACCATTGCTAAGTTGATTTCATTCTTTATATTGACTTGACTATGAGAAAAACCTCAATAAAGGCATTTTGATTGGGGAAAATTGATAGAAGAAGGGAAAATCTACACATATCAGAGTCGCTACGCTCGCCTTAACTATTTTGGACTCGCTTCGTTCGTCCTCAGAGAGTAAGTGCATTTGAGTTTTTCACCCAGCTAGGCACTGACCTCGCTTAATGCTGCTTAACATTTATGATCCAATTAAACCGAAGCTATTGTTGTATTGAAACGAAAATTAGTACACTAAAATATTACTTACAGGGATTGTACCAAATTATTTCCGATATTTTCACAGTTTTTCTAAATATTAAAATTATAAAACAACCAACCTCCTCAAACACATTTAATTAAGTTAACAATACGTGCATAGATGGAAAATAATAACTGTTTCACTCCCGAGTATTATAAAAACATTCGATTGACAAGTGTGTATATATGTTTTTAGTTGAGGGCCTCATCACTAGAGTCTGGAAGAACGCTAGTAGTAAGAACTTATTTGCTTTATTCTCTACTAGAATGTGCCGTGGTATTTTTTTTAAAGACAAACAGTGGCCAATCGTTATGCAAAAGAAAATAAAAGTAAACAAAGATCTTAGAATATATTAGAATTAGAATATATATCTGCGATATGTTTTTGTTTTCTAAAACTTGGGGGTCCCATCACGAGCGACACAGACAAAGTGTTGTGATTAATTCCTCTTCCTCTCTCACTACCGTTGTTACACAGACAAAGTATTGTGATTAATTCCTCTTCCTCTCTCACTACCGTTGTTACACAGACAAAGTATTGTGATTAATTCCTCTTTCTCTTCCACTACCGTTGTTACACAGACAAAGTATTGTGATTAATTCCTCTTTCTCTTCCACTACCGGTGTTACACAGACAAAGTATTATGTTCCCTCTAAAAATGCTAAGTCCAGGTATAACAAATATTCTATTAAGGCTTATTTACGAGATTCTGAGTAGTTCTTATCATGCTGTCTGTCTGTCGTGTATGTTTCTGTATCTCGCATACCTCCCATAGTGCTAATGTTAGGAAGTTGAAACGTGAATGGATTTTTTGACCTCGATAACTCATTCTGGTGAATCATTAAAATGTATAGAATTTCGTACAAATGGAATTCCAAGTTGATTCTTTTGTTAAGTTTTAGCTCCTAAACGTTCTGAGGTCAAGCGTAGCGAGTCTTTAACTTTGGGTAATTGTTTTTAATGAATCTTTCAATTTAAAAAAATAAATTATGGTAATTTATTGTCTTTTTCAATTTTAAAGGATAATGTGGCACACTAAAGAAACAGAAAAATATTATGCTGTGAGACTCATATCAAACGTACACGAACCCAAGAGTTCTACTTTGCCTTTTTGTTTATGTCCCATTTTTTGTGATTTATTTTCATTTTCCCCCTCAAAATGACTTGCACATACAAAGTGAAAGTCAGGGCTTTGTGTAAGCTATACAGCAGACTCTGGTGAGTGGCACAGAGTGAAAAGCTCTTTTCATAATTTCCACCCCATAGTCGTAACTTACACTTAACGTTGCCTGACATGTGGCTAGACTTCACCTGCTTTACCTGGTTTTAGTGTGTTTATAAGATTTCATAGTTTTCACCTCATTATCACCCAAATAGTGCTTTTAAAGCAATTTTCATCAAAATGAAATACTCAATTTTCCATTTTACGTTTCATCATTTAAACCGCAGGTTTATTGAAAAACTATTGTGTTGGCGCTAAAATTCGGTACAATGTGAAATATTTAGCGCATATGTTGTAAAGTATAAGATTAGGATAAGTGCCAAATTCCATCTTATAATTGCCATTAGGTCAAATTTATTGAATAACATTTTAGACTTTTTAAAAATAAAGAATTGAATTGAAATATGCCCTGAGTGTAAAAAGAAATAATATGTTTAATACGGCTGGAATATCTACGGTTAGCGTCGTGCGTGATTAGTTGGCTGATGGATGACTGCTGGACTTAATCTGATTATACTTGTCTGACGATGAGCGAATCGAAACTAAAGATATTATAATTAAAATCCGAGGTATATGATATGATAAATAATGTTTTTGCTTGCAAGTTGATGTAAGCGGTAGAGCCTAAACGATGTCACTTTTCAACCTGAAATTAAACTAATTGAAAGAATCTGTATACACATTTGATTCTAAAATTGCATAAATCGGCAATGAGAATATGTTTAAATAGAATGTAGTTTATTTTTAGAACAAATAAAACAAAATGAAATAACCATTTAAATTAATAAAGAAGTCACACACTGTTGCGCGTATGAAAAACTCCTCTTTCAATGAAAGGAAAACAACAAAAACAGTTGCTTTAGTGAACTGTTGCTGTTTGTTTATATCAAGTAAAAAGACAAAAGACAACGTACGGGAGGAGGGCATACGGGGGATAAGGGGTCAGGAGGGGAATGCTGTCTGGAGTCAACTGATAACCAAGACTATAACCTACCTGCCATACAATAGAGCATTAGGCAACGCTATACAACCATCGAGAACAAAAAGACAGCACTGCGCTCTATAGGGAGTCATTTACACTACAGTGAACTTACTAAAACAATTCAGACTCCTGCAATTCACAGATTTAATAAATACTTCTTTTCAAAACGGAACCTCCGCTGTTTTGACTTGTGATAAAATGCTTAAATGAAGTTTCACAAATTAGTTAACAGTTTTATTTCACCTGAAGTCGTATCAAGGTTGGCAAGAGTTTAGAGAATTCAGGACGATTTTCAAATAAATGGAAACAGTTTAACTCATAAAGACATGTCTAATCATGTAAATTAATCTGATATTTGAACGTTTTTCAGCATATTTGAAAATTCACCTTTTAGCAAATTTTGACTAAGACAATGACAAAAATCCATGAAAAAGGTCCTTATTAATGTTTATCGAATAAATCCGGTCAGAAGTCGACTACTATAAGTCAACAATTACATGGTAAATTACCAAAAATCAAGCGGTCAATAAAAAATAAATTTCGAGTAAGTTAATGTTACTCAGTGGGGCGCTGAAGCGAATAAAACTGGTCCGGAGCCGATACGACCACATTTAGTGACCAAAAAGTAAAATAATTCTGGCGCGGTAATCCGCATGTCGAACGAATTTCCTTTGGAATGCGTGTTTTCGTGCTTTCTCAAGGATCCGGTTTATGCTTTATAACATGAGCAGTTACTCAATTAGCAAGCACTACTCGTAATTTATTTCTTCTGTATTTTTTAAAGGAAATGGGCTAAGACCTTTAAAGAAACCAACCAAGAAATCAATTTCCGCTATGAAGCCTATCTCATCGATTTTTTTTTTTGAAAAAATTATCTAAAAATAAAAGAGGCGGGATGCTAGAGACTTTGGACTGAACCCAGCCTAAAGTAAGTCCTAGAATAAATTTATTAGGAGGCAACCGAGATGCTGTAGACTTTTAAATAGACCTGGCCTAAAGTAAAGCGAGCAGTCCTAGGTTAGATATACATGGAGAGATCTGAAAATCTATCCTGCAAAATCAGTCGAAAATATTTTAAGCCTTTCAACTAATACGCCCATGTCACAGAACATTATTTAGTGAATTCCA
Source organism: Microvelia longipes (assembly GCA_018340805.1). Taxonomy (NCBI): domain Eukaryota; kingdom Metazoa; phylum Arthropoda; class Insecta; order Hemiptera; family Veliidae; genus Microvelia; species Microvelia longipes. Next base: position 64,908,805 of record JACMZG010001911.1, read on the forward strand.
AACCCAACCTCAAACATCAAATATATAGATATGTATAGAGAAACAAAAAATGCAGATATTTTAATAATAAATTTGACACAAGACGAAAAAATAAATATATAAAAGCACAAATATGTCTCTCTTCGACTCATGGCTTATTATTTATTTATTTTGAAATATTTTTAGCGTTTATTTATTTGAGTAAAAAAATTACGGCACATCAGGCTAAGCAGACAGGAAATATTCCCTTATAAATTTAATTTATAACTTATTAACTCTTATATATATATATATATATATATATATATATATATATATATATATATATATATATATATATATATATATATATATATATATATAATTCCGAGATAAAGTTTTTTAAAATGAAATTCATTAACTAAACTTTCAACTAACCTATGCTTATCTGGTAATACTATTGGGTTTGTGAAATCTCTTTCAAAATTACCGTTTTCTATTTTACTTTTGACTCTTATTAGTCTATTTTCGTCAACAATAGTTCGTAAAGTTTTTAAATTTCCTAGTTCTAATCTATCTTTTTGAATATACCATAAAACTTTAGTTTCAGCCCTACTAACTTCATCTACATTCAAACTTAACTCTTTCAATTCCCCTGAAATAACTGACTTATCCTTAATGACTAGTTTATTCCTTTTTTCTTTGCTACTGACTGAACTTTTAATTTTCTCTAAAAACCTATAAATCCACCCCACTATTTTGACTACTCTTGTGAACGAAAATGACCTGACTTTATCAAACAAATCGTTTTCCGTAATATTTGCTTGCACTACACTCACACTTTGACACTCTACCTGAATCATCTCATCACATTTTGACACAGGCCATTCCCTGCGCTCTTTTTTTTAACCACTCAGGCCCATCAACCCATCTACTCTCTACTAGCGTTTTAGCAGTACACCCTCTAGATAACATATCAGCTGGGTTTTCGGTACCTGGTAAGTGGTGCCACTGATTTGTCTCACTGCTCTCTAAAATTTCTTTTACTCTATTTTTCACAAAAACACTCCAATTTTTTCTCTGGGATAACCATCCTATGCATACCATTGAATCTGTCCAATAAAATTTCTCTAAATGAATACCATCGCCCTTAAAATTTTCAATGATATTATTAGTTAACCTGATTCCTATGAGACACCCTAATAACTCTAATCTAGGAATTGTTACCTTATCTTTTAAAGGACTAACCCTACATTTCGCTTGAATGAAACTAACTTGTACTTCACTATCATACTCTTTACGCAAATAAACACACGCTCCATAAGCAACTTGACTAGCATCACAAAAAACATGTAAACTATATATACCATTTTGATTTCCGATTATACACCTATCTACGCTAAAACTAATCAATGACCTTAATTCATCTATCCAAACATTAAACTTTTTAACTAATACTTCAGGTAACTCTTCATCCCAACTCACTTTTAACTCCCAACTCTTTCGCAACAAAAGTTTCGGAGTAACCATTATGGGACTTAATATACCCAATGGATCAAAAACATTTTGTACAATCGATAAGATTGTTCTTCTTGTAGGTCGTCTCCCAGACTTATTATTACTCAAAAATTTTAAATCACAAGTTAATGTATCATTTACACTATTCCAAACAACACCCAACACTGACAATAACTCTGTATTTTCTCGATTCATGATACATGTATTCTTCTCACAACACTCAAATATTACATCCTTAGACTTCGTATGTGCCCACTCTCGCAAATCAAATTTTCCTAAAGACATAATTTCTCGTGATTCTCTCATAAATTTCTCTAACTCACTCTGACTATTGACTGCTGTCACTGAATTATCTACATAAAAACTCTTAACTAATTTGTCAGCAGTACCCCTTAAATCCTCTTTAATTTCTCTTAAATGATGATAAATAGTTGCCATTAATAAAAATGGACTTGGACTTAAACCAAACACCACTCTAGTGTGTCTAAACACTCTCACTACTTGAGCAGAAGAGTCACTCCACCAAAAAAATCGTAACCTATCCCTATCATCACTTTTCAAACTTATCTGCAAAAAGGCTTTGGCTATATCTGATATTACTCCTATCTCCCCTAACCTAAACTTAGTCAATAAATTAGGTATCAACTCTAGTAAATTTGGCCCCTTCTCCAAACACGAGTTCAAACACACACCAGCTTCATCTTTACAACTAGCATCGAACACCGGCCTTATCTTAGTGGTAGTACTGCTTTCTTTGAACACAGGTCGATGTGGCAGATAATGAACATTGAACTCTTTATGTACTTCTGGCCCTAACACTTCTTCTATAATACCATTCTCTAACCAGAACTTAAATTCTCTGTCATAGTCTTCCCATTTTCCTAATTTATTTAATTTATTTGTAACACTAACTAACCTTCTTTCAGCTACAGTTTTATTATTTCCTAACGGTACGTCATCCATTTTCCACGGTAACCCTACTTCATAACGACCTTCGTTGTTTATCGTGATTGTTTCCAAAAAATTTGACAACACTTGTCCCTCATGATGTTTCTTTTCTAGTGCCCTAACTGGATCTGTAATACCTATAGCTTCTAAATCCCACAAATTAGCTATTGACGTTATATTGTTTAAACTTAGACTACTACTATTCTGACTAACTAAATTCCTATCATTCTCACCTATGATTGTCCAACCTAACAAAGTTTCTATACAGAGCATCTTGTCAAATCTAACAGACCTACCAGTAATAATCCTTCCTTAATATCCGCACCTAATATTATACCTATCTCTTCTGAATCAACATTTTCCCTACTATCGGATAATATAATATTGTTCTCCCCTAGCTTATCAAGTAAATTCTTATCAGTAACCATATCAACAAATTACAAATTTTACCTTGAGTAAATAGAACTGCTTCGATCTCAGAATCTTTTTCTAAATTTGTTAAATATACCGTATGTTTATTATGGCCTTGCTGAGTAACTACCCCTCCAAATAACGCATGATTCATAATATACTTACCATCGTTCACTAACATCATACTTTTGGCTATATTACTTAATATGTATGACTTAGTTGACCCTGAATCTAATATGGCCCTAACTTTAGTTTGTTTCCTTACATCCCTAGGATTAACTATGTTTACAACCAAAGTTTGCATATAAACCTTACCATCTCCTTGATATCTAAGCGTAGGGTCGATCTTTGACAGCATACTACTTTCTACTTTACTTACTGTCTTAACATCGCCTTTCTTAGAGTCTTCTCCCTTTCTATTATTTGGTAAGTCTGGACAAATAATTGCGTAATGAAATTTTAGAATTTAATTTATTACTATTTACCAATGAATAGGCTGTAGCTACTCCTTTCGAAGTACTACCCTCTGATTCTAATTGCAATTTATTTAAACTTTCTTGAGCACATTTAACCCTCTGCTCACTTTCTACCTCCCCACGTAAAAATGTCATAAACGAGTCTAAATTATTTCTCTTATTCTTATCATGCTTATCTGTATAGTTAGCTACCTTGTTCTTGAATCGCTCCCATTCTATTAGCACATGAGTTGGAACGCTGGATTCCAACATGGGAAGTAACAATGTGGCATAACTATCCTTAGTCATGTTAAGAATTTCAAGCGCATTGAGTTGTTGCGAGATAGCGTCATAAAGATCACATAACTTACGTTTCTCTTTAGAAGAAACTTGCTCTAGCATAATATTTATTAGCTCTCTGACATGATGTTCTATGAGCATTTCATCCTTCGCAAATCTATCTTTTAACAACTCAAGTACTCTTGTAAAACTATTGGTGGCCATAGGGCAACTCTCCACCAATAATTTAGCTTTTCCTGTCGTTACCTGGAGCAGATACCCATATTTCACATCTTCGTCGTACTCGTCGTCATCTATAATCTTTTTAAATTGTGTCCAAAACGGAAGCCAGTTTTTTACTTCTCCATCGAATTTATTCAATTGTAGATCAGGAAGTTTTGCTTTTTTCTTACAACATTTATGAGGTGGTTCTTTAGTTGGTTGTTTACACGATGACAGTAAATATTAACCATTACTCTAAACTCTTCTGCAACGTTGAGTTCTTTTCGCCATTCTTCTTTTGTCATCGTGGTATTCTAATTGAAAACTTTCCATTTTGATAGCTTCTTCTATTTTATTAAGTCGATCGGCTTTGTCTCTTAATACAAGTTCAACGAATTCTACTTCGTTGTCCTGCTGTTTTTTATCAAAAAGATCTTTGATATAGGTTCTTAAGATCTCTCGCTCTTCTTTCATTACGTCTAATCTGTTCATCTTTCCTTATATGTCTTATAAACTTTTATGAATTAACTATCTTATATAAAAAGTTTGAAAGCTATTTTACATCTCACACAACTATATGGAAACATAAGTTCTTTGGATAATTCAGCTAATTAGAATTTCACTACCAAACATATGGAACATAAAATCTCTAGATGTAGATTCTTCCTACGGTCATGTGAATGCAAGCCTCCGAAAAGAACTCAACGTTGCAGAGAGGAGAGTTTAGATTTCGAAATGAAACATTAAAATATGAAACAACTTTGGTATTCAAATTCTAAAAAGATGTAGATAGGTTAATATTTTACTTGCTATTGCGTGTTTTTTATTTGACAAGAACCTGAAGTTGAAAACAAAACAATATAAATAAAATTCTAAAAATGATAACATCCTTAAACAAATAAATGTTTAAATTATTTTAACTAATCTGTTTATGACCATTTCTCAACAGATCAATTGTTTAAGTAATGTGTAACACAGTAAAAGCAATAATATTTACGCATTGCGAAAAGCATGAGATCTTACCAATTCTTTGTGATTATAAATTCACTCTCGTGAATTTGAAATGAATAGCGAAAGCTCACAATATCTAAGCACGAAGCACTAGGACTCCGTATGTGCCCATTTTTTGAGATATTACACAAATTATTAAAAAAAGATAAATACTTATGAGTAATACAAAATGACCGACGAGTACGTGAAACGAAGATGTGCTCCAAAAATGCAGTAGCGTGTATTCTGGCTCCAATGGGAAGCGAGAAACATGAGATTATAAAAGATCACCTCGAGACACAACTCTGACTATTTTAGCTAGTCCGAAAGAGAGCTCTCTATAAAGTGCCCTAACCAACGTATTTGTGATATTAATCACTATAAGTAACAATTATCTCTTTAGTTATGATAATAATAACGCAAGCTATATGATTTCTTTCCCTGCTGAAATGGAACTGACATAATAGATTATTTTCTTGTCATAGTGTTTATGTAGCTAATCGATCTCATTTTTTTCAGAGACTAATTTAGTTAAACTTAATTAAAAAAAGAGTCTAGACTCTCTGCTTTGAGCAAGTTTCTTCTAAAGATGAAAAACGTAGAGTCTCGAGTAAGACGTGGATCTTTATGACGCATAGTGTCTTCTACTATCACCGAAAACTACTAAACTTGATTCGACTATTAGTAAATTACTTAAAACTAATTACACGAAGCTAATTAGGACGATGAGCCTTATATGTACTCTACTCTCTATTTATAGGACTTTTTAACCCATGTTTAGCAACTAAAATATCCAGTGGCTAGTCCGAACCTGCAATGCTGACATAAGCAATATCACGATAATGTGTGGAGCAATGCGTAATTTCACTTGCAAGAAACAAGGTATTAAAACGCTAACACATTTATTAGTCGAACGAGTAAAAGAGCGCAAATCGACTAATATGGAATAAGGAAAATAAATTTTAACTATTCTAGTCGAGATCTCGTTTATTGACATTTTTAGTAACCTCTAACTCGGGCAGAGGTACAAGCACGGAAGAACCGTCGCCAGTCTAGTTAAATAAGTGAGGTTAAATGTGCTCCAAGAAATGTGTAATATTAATAAACAATACAGCAATATATATTGCAATCATAGACGAGAAAATCAGCGAGGAGCTCTTTTTGAAGCATATAACATTCTTAATATTGAAAATCTAGTCAGAGCCGAAGCTGAGCCAGTATCTTTTTTCTCACGTTGAGTAAGTGTATTTTTAAATATACGGAAGATAGTATAATATCATCCCTCACTCACTTAAAGTGTGCTCTGTCCAAAACGAGAGTAGCTAATAAAATTAGTAATTTCCTAAAACAAAATCATAAACTAGGTCAAAATTCACTTAGCGTAATGACAGTATAAAGGCTCACCGACAAGTTTTACGTTATTTAAATTGTATAATATTTTTTAGTTTTTATGTTGGATGAGAATAATTCAGTTTCTGCTGAAGGTGCGAGGAGATCTTGCTTGGAGTAAGTGTGCTATCCATTCGCGTAACTACTAGTTTTATTATAGATAATATGTATAATATATAGATGGGAAATAAAACTGAAATAATAAAATTGCTGAAAAAGAATAAGTGTTTGTTTAGTTGCTTTATTTATAACTTATAAAATAATCAATTCATTCTTAAAGGAACGTGATAAGCAGTCTTTCCACTTTAGTAACCTGATACCCTCACTGCTGTAAATAACAAATTTCCACTTAGCTGCTAATAAATTATTTTTTAACCTAGTATAATGAGGGCTTACCAATTATTTCATAGAAAAGGTATTAGAAAGATATCTCTAAGTATTAAGGCACTCTGCCAACTGTCTCACAAAGAAGGATAAGTAAAAATGTTAGAAGAAAGTGCCCCAGATTTAGTAGCTTCTATATTAAAAGTTCTATAGCCACATAAACGCCGGTAGGAGTATATCAAAGGGATGAGGAAAAGAAGATGCGTGAGTATTCCTAAAGGCTCTTATTCAATATATATAATTTGCATACATAAAAGCTTTTGTCGTGATATTTTTGGTATATAGACGTAGAACATATGAGTGTTTATTTCACTAAAGAGTAAGAACAACTGTAAAGGTGGAATATCTAAATGATCACTTAATAGTATAAATAAGGTGTTTTCATAATTATGTAAATAACAGGAATAATGGAAAAAGATCAAACACTAAGTACATATCATATGTACAGTAATAATAGCCCCAAATAGAAAAAGAATGGATAAGATTGGGTTTATGTAGCCGGTGAATCGTATTGATGTCAATGTATAAGAAATTGTTTAATATAATGGGCATGAATCCCACGGCGAGTGTGATGTTGGGGAGGGTAGGTTACTCAGCGAAGGGGCTCACAAAAATAAACTATTAACAAAAACAAATCGCGACGGGTTAATGTCCGTTATTAATTTAACAAAATTTAGAAAAAGAATTCTAGATTCGAAGCAGTTCTATTTACTCAAGGTAAAATTTTGTGTATTTTGTTGATATGGTTACTGATAAGAATTTACTTTGATAAGCTAGGGAGAACAATATTATATTATCCGCATAGTAGGGAAAATGTTGATTCAGAAGAGACTAGTATAATATTAGGTGCGGATATTTATTAGGAAGGATTAATTAACTGGTAGTCTGTTTAGATTGGACAAGATGCTCTGTATTAGAAACTTTGTTTAGGTTGGACAAATCATAGTGAGAATGATAGGAATATTATGTGTGGTAGTCACCACACCGTCAAATATATAGTCAGTCAGTCTAGTTTCTCAATATTTGAGAGACCAAGGTCCTTGCAGAATATAACCCTAGTCAAATTATCATAATATTTGGTGGTTGAAGGTTTTGTTCAGCCAAAGCTAATACCCAGAGATACAGAATCCAGTATTACAAGAGAAAAGCGGCCTCATACTAGAAAAGAAACATCTATGAGGGATCAAACTGTGTACAGAGAAGGGAAAAATTCCTTGCTTCGTTTCCTGCCCGAGCAGATTGATTTGCAATTTAATTACCACACAGGGCAAGTTTAAAAAACGTGTCAAATTTTTGGAAACAATCCACTCGAGAGAATAAAAGCATATTCGAAGAATTTCGTCATTATTCTCGAAACAGTAATAAAGGTTATTTTAAGTGTCAATTCCGTGGCTGATAAAGTAGATGCAGGAAAGCACAAAACTAAAATGAATCAAATAATGAACACGCAGTTTAAGTGGAAAATAGACTATAAAAAGAGCACAATGATCAGGCTGAAAGAAGGTTATCCGTTAGTGTTACAAATTCAACACTTGCAAGAGTATATAATACCTATATTAGAAAACACACATGTGTGCGAACCAACCACATAGTTTAAAATC
>JACMZG010001911.1:64918226-64937533 GCA_018340805.1 Microvelia longipes
GTGATCCTCCATTTTTACTGCACAAGTAGTTTTTAAAACTTCTATTGCTCCAAGATCAAATTTTTTATGATCATAGGATTTCTTGACTTTCCAATGATAAATGAATTCAGTTTTCACCGCCATGTCACACAGAAATAAAACAGTGACACGTTCCTTTTACTGCTTTATATTATATATTCATTGAACATCTTAAAATGCTTGTTCTCGTTCATTTCGTGAAAATTACTTTACTTTTACTTTAAACAGTTTAAATAATCTATAATGGTTAATTGTTATAATATTTGTTTTTTATTTAATTCATTCTGGAAATAGTCAATTTTCTGGTATAACAATATTGTAACGAATTTCATCCATATTAGAATGAGTAAAATATTCAACAACTTATTTGAGTATTACCTAAAAGCCATTTATAATGTAGAGATGTCCATTTGGAAGCAAGGTTCAAGTCAACGTTGAACACAGACAGAAGGAAATTCTCAATTATTTATTAGTAATTAGTCGTCTAAAAGAGGAATTAATGATAACAAATCTCACCAAATGGAATTATTTAAACTCGGTATTGTTGAAATGAATGGGATTTGTTTAATTCATTTAATGCCAAAAAGCGACCAAGACTGAAAATAATGATGCAGGAAATTGTATGTAAATACAGAGATATGTTGAAAAAAGTGGAAGTGTATATTCTAAATTTGAAAAATTCTTCTCCAAGTAATCATTATAAGATCCTTTAATTCCTATCGATTTCATTAACATAAATTTAATATTTCTGTTGATTGGTCAATTTAAAATATTATTTAACAGTTACAATATATTATTTGGGAACTATTTCGCTAATTCCAAGAATAAATTTATTAATTTCACTTTTTTGTTCTTAAGAGACTTTCAATAGCTATTTTACTAAAATATGTACCAAATTAAATGAAAATGTTATCAATTCACTATTTATTTTTATCGAGAGAATTCTGAGGTGTTGGGAGAAAAACATTACTTGGTGATATTGTAACAGGTAAAATATTTCCAATTTTAACATTCATTTTTCCTTTGAATGCACAATCAATTATCAATTGGATATTAAGCAAAATTTATGGGACCACAACATTTTATTCATTATAATACAAGACTTCACTATATCAAAAATTAAGAAAAAGTTTTAATTTAATATTTATTTAAACCGTAAATCAAATTTTTTAAATTGTTGTTTGGCTTGTTTTAATTTGACTCAATGAGAAAAGGGACCACACTCTGCAGTGCAATTTGTTAAACAAAATAACATTATTAAATGCTTGAGCAGATTTCAAGAGAATGACAGTTACTTGACTTGGTTAGCATCTTTCCTATACAATTCTATATTTGCAATGGCTGGGCTGAAAAACGATTTATTAAGAAATAGTTCTAATGTTGTCTCAATTGTAATATGCAGTGCACCTTGAATAAGTAAGGAAATGGAGATGAATATCGATGGTGCTTACCAGTGCAAAAATCGAAAATTGTGCGAATTGATAATTCTCTGGAAGTATTATCATTGTCAAAACAAATTTAACTTTTATATACCTCTTAGTATAGGAAGATGTCTTTTGAAAATATCAAACATGAATGTGGCATGAATTAAATGTTACACTTTCGTGGATTGGCAAAATTTTTGTCGTGTTGTGGAAATAGATTGAGTAGTTAAAATTTACCATCGGCAATATCGATGTGAACTAGTGGCGCCAGGACAAGTATTTGGAGGAGAATAATAGAGATAGATAAGGGCAAATGCTTTCTTGTTGAGGTTCATGACAATATCAGTTGATACTATATGATTTTTTTCTACAGGAGCCACATAGTAATTCAGATCTGTTGGCGTGGGTAATCATTAACAGTGGCCAATCTTGCATGCTGTTAGTAAACCGCTCCCAGAACGTCGATTGATCGAATGGATTTTAAGACACAAAAACATTGAAAACTTTTAGATGAGGAGTAAACGAAAATTACGACGACAATTTTGTCACGCTTGAGATCCATTTCCATCATGCATGCACGTTTTATGCGTCTATATTTATTATAGAATACTACATTTTTATTTAACGCTATTACCTTATTCTATTATTAATTAAAATTCAGTTTTTTGAAACACCCATTACCTCTACATCAGTGTTTCCCAAACTTTCTTTCATTGCGGACGACCTACAGCATTAGAGACATTTCCAGGGCGCACCAAGTTATAATGGTTCATTTTTGTAACTTAGTGGCGTTTTGAACATCGCGTCAGAACATAAAACGTTATCCACTGGATCACCCCTGAATCCAACCATCTTGGTTGGGAAGATAAAATTTATAAACATGCTGCTATTACTCAGAGAGCAAATAAAATCATGTTTTATATCATAATAATTTATTCTCATAATTCTCAGTGACGTTGTTTTTTTGAATATTTATAGATGTATTTTTCAAGAAATTTCAAAAAGAATCCATATGTATTAAAACTCTAGGGCGCACGTAATAACTCTCTGGGCCACTAGTGGCCCGGGCGCACAGTTTGGGAAACACTGCCTCTACATTAACCGATTTGTTTTCATTAATTCATTTGGATTTCGGAAATAAGAATGCCAGACAGAAAGAACATCTAAGCCTTGAAAAGGATGTGTAAAATTGATGTGTCAGTTGAAAGGTTTTCTTGATTCACAGTTCCAATAATGTTCTAAGAACGAATATTAATTAATTCTTGATCCGTTAATGAACATAGAATATAATATAATATCATTGAAATACTTGATAGAACTGAACATCTTGAGTCTGTACAATTATCTGTTTATAATTTTCCAAATCTTTCAGTTGTCGATATCATTACTTTCGAGTTCATGACAATTATTCATTCCTTTCTTTCTTTTTTGGATTCATGCTGTAGAATATTTTTTTTCAGAAATTTATATTTTTAATTTATTAGAAATTTAATTAATTCTATTTCTTAGTTATTATATTTCCTACGTGAATTATTGTTGTCATATCGACAAATTCTGTTTTTATTTGAAAAATTTGCATTATCCCAAATTATTTCGTTTAATCGAATTTCGTTATATTAAATAATATTTAACGCATAATCAAATGGACAAACCAATAGAATATAAAATTGATTCGTTGATTCGAGATCTTCGTTGATTAATTTAAAATAGTGTTTGTATTCATGAAATTTTATTAAAATAGAAGATTAAGATTATATTTTGTTTTTTTTCAAGCAAATAAAATAATCCAAAAATATTTAAAATATTAAAAAATATTTAAAAATAGAATATCACAAGAAAATTTTAATATTACTTATTTTTTGAATTTAATTTTATTTAAACTCTTAAATAATTTTTTAAATATAATTAAATTATTTAATATAATATTTAAAAATTAAACAAGGTATTTTAATATTTAAAATACATTAAATTTAAATTATATGTTTATCTCATTATTTTCATTAATCTAATTAAATTTTATAATTTATCTCTAAAATAAAATATTGCAAGAAATTTATTTATTCCCAAGTTTTTTTTAAAAAATTAGTTTTAGAATTTTAAAATAAATGATGCCAAAAAATTGAAATTCTATTAGATTATTTTAAATTATTATAATTTATTTAATTTATATTAAACCATATTTTTAATGTAAAAGTATTTTTAATAATTGATAATACTCTAAATTTTAAAATGAACGTTTATCACATCTTTGATCAAAAGTTTTCATATTTTTTTAAATTTCTTTTATTTGTTGTTATCCAAATTTTCGACTGTCTTTTTCAAGATTTTGACTTCTCAATTTATTCAAAGCGAATAGAAATAAAGATAAAATTAGGATAAAAACAAATAAAAGAAATTTTAAACAAATAAAAAATTTTGCCAAAATTATTCCTGACAATAATTGTAATCATAAACTAATTAATTTACGTTAAAACATTTCAGATGAAAAGTCAAAAAATTTAAAACTTAATCTATTTTCAACACGAGTTAAATAATATTTAAGTAATAGTTTTGAAACATATTTCCAAATTTAATAAATCTAAATTTTAAATAAAGTCAAAAATTCTGGAAAATTTTATTTTATAACTACAAAACAGATTGTTGTTGTGATTTATGTGATTGTAAATATATTTCTTAGTGATTCAGAATATATCATAAATTAAACTATTTAGCTTTACTATTTAAAAATAATCTATTTCTGTAGTTCGACATCAAATGAAAATTAGTGGAAAAGTTTATATTGTTCTATAATTTTTTAGATACAAAAAAAATCCATTATTACTTGTAACAGTTTAAATCGAAGACAGCTTAACTTAACTATTCGGCGAATCAGAAAACGTTTATTACAACATAAAAATGTCAATAATATAATCTCCAAGGCTAAACATAAATTGCTCTTAGCGAAAAAAGTAAATCTTAGAGCTGCTTTGAAATTACAGTCGAAGACTTGCAAAGAACATTGATTAATGAGAATTTTAATCTTGACAATTCAGCGTCGACTTCCAATTCATCATTGAATGAATCTCATTATTGTCTTATAAAAACAATGATAACTATTCTAATGACTCGAGTTTATCTGTATTCTGTTTATGGGGCTCATGCACAGAGCGTTTTCAGATGATAATTCTTTAAACTTCCATCTAGTAAATGATCACATTCCTCAGTCTGCAAATAATTTATCACCTCCTCGAATCAATTGTCAATGGCAGCAATGTGCAACAGCATCGGTTCCACGGGCACCTTTATCTCTTTTATCTCATGTAATGCAGGAACACTTTTTAAAATCCAATCAGTCATCAAACATGACCCAAAGAATATCTAATCCTATATCCTGCAATATTCCACCATCTCCATCAATAAATCCTATTGGTATAAATTCTCCGATAACACCAAATGTAAGTTACTTGGTTTTAAATGTACTAAAAGATATATTATGTTAAAATGAAGTTAATATTTTTAAAGGGAACATTTAGCTTTTGATTGATTACAAAACTTGAAAATATTGATTTCAACATAAATATTGGGAATGATATTTAACAATTAACGCTTAAACATTCGGTTGAGTTGCATAACCATAGAAGCTCAATTTTTAATTTGATCACTTGTTTCCCCTCAAATATTATTCACTTCTTTCTTTTTATAAAATGACATTAAAGTTCTAATTTTATAGTTTTTATAGAATTATGAAATATAAAAAATTATTTCTAATAAATAGAATTTTTAAATTGACATGCTCTGAAATGTGTTGTCATAAACATAATTAATATCATATTTTTCTTTTATCTGATATTGAGGAACCGGATTATTAGTTTTATTTAAAATTAATTTTTTTCTTTTATTATTATTAATATTATTATTATTATTATTATTATTATTATTATTATTATTATTATTATTATTATTATTATTATTATTATTATTATTAGATTATTTATTATTATTATTATTATTATTATTATTATTATTATTATTATTATTATTATTATTATTATTATTATTATTATTATTTATTATTATTATATTATATTATTATTATTATTAATATATTATTATTATTATTATTATTATTATTATTATTATTATATATTATTATTATTATTATTATTGTTAATATTATTATTATTAGTCATTATTATTACTTATTATTATTAGGTTCGCTATCATTATTTCTCCATATAATGATAGGAATAATCTAAAATCAAATTTTTAATTTATTAATAATGTGCTCAACACTTTCATTACCAAATTAAATTGTTTACAACAAGAATTTTGAAATTTTCAAATCTGAATTACCACACTAAATAAGTAAGTAAAATTTTGTTGTTTGTCATAACTTGGCAATCGCACAAATCGAACAGTGATAATATATTTGTAATCCTGAAGAAAAAAAAAAAATATTCGTTGACTTTATTTAGTAATTAATGGGTTAAAGATGAATGCCTCTAGTAAAAGGAAAAGTATAAATTTTTTATGTATTTTCTATGGTGGGGCAAGTAACGAATAAATGGGCTACTATTAAATTAAATATTATTTTTGAATTTTATGATAAAACTAAAGATTTTTTTGAAAGAGTTTAAAGCTTTACTTAGAAATTTATATCAGGACGGCTAGTTTTTCAGTTAACTTTAAAGACATTCATATATCACACTATAAGTCTTATCACTTCAACGGCCTACTTTAATTATGGCACTTTTCGATTTACGACCAAAAAAGCACAATGTAAATATTTTACTGCGTTGTCGTTTCACTATAGTTTCATTTGCTTGTAAGTAGATGTATTAATTCCTATTGAATTCGTATAGTTTTATATCAAAATAATGATTAGTTATGCAGCCAGATTTCCCAGAACGTGTCTAAGCCGTAAAGCGAGATATCAATGTATTTTGCATTTAATTTTGATTGTAGAAAATCGAAGTATAAAATTTGATTCTTATTAATAAAATAATTCTAAATGTGTGCTTTAAATGTTTTAACAAATCGAAATTAAGTATTTTTTTTAACTTTTCAGAAATTCGCAATAGATTTGAACGAAATTTTTGGCTAGTTCTTTTTTTCAGTTTTGTAATTTTATCTGTTAAACTTTCAAGTTAGAAATAGATTTATGTATCACTTACTGTGATCAGTAGTGTTTTAAACTTTTCTTAATCGTATATTTGTTTGGATTTGATATTTTATCTGATAATTTGCATATTACAAATAATCATGTTTATGCAGAATTGTCAAAGCTGGCTTATATTTAATTTTTGGCATTCTATAAATTATTTACAAATTAATCTGTTGTTTCTCAATTTTTTAATGATGTTAATTGTACAAAGAAAATTTGTTGGATACATAATAAATCAATTTATGAAACGTTTACATATTTAAATTAAGTATATTTTATTCTAAGGATGATTTATAAGTACAAATAAACATTTGCTCTTTTAGCAATTTAATTTCCATTTAATTATTTTAGATATTATTCAACTTTTTCTCAAGTACAATTTTGTTTCACAAAAATTACTTGACCTCGTTTTTCATTTCATTTTTATTGCATAAAATGTTAAAATAACAGAATGTATTGATCGCTTGTTTTCTGTTGAAAGTATTTAATTTTCTGATTAAAGCTATTTCTTTTTGTTCTTTAGTTGATTTTCTTAGTTCGACTGAAACGACTTAATTCAACTTAATTCAGAGCTGTGCAACTTTGTCATTTACAAAAAATATATTTTCCACGAGCCACACTAAAAATAATACAAGTTAATCGGAGTAAATTATATATTTGAGATATATACTTCCGAAATTACTTTGAAGAATTTTAATTTTCTTCATTTCATTTCTATCAGTATAAAAAGTATCTGTTTGCTAATATACAATTCCAACTGAAATTCGGATTTTACATTTACAATATTGGTAGTCAAACGTTTTTTTTTCGATATTTTTAAAATCGGTAAATCTTTTTTCAAATCCTTAATATGTCATCAATATATTGTAATGGGCTGTAATGTGTAAAAAAAATAAAAAAGGTACACGAGTCGTACAAAATCACGTTCCGGGCCGTATTTTGGGCAGTCCTGAACTAATTGATATAGAGTTGAAAAAGTGTGGATATTGCTAATTTTTCATATTTTTATAGTTCTTTTAAAAAGTCTTTTAAATGAAATCTTCTAAATCATCACATCGTCATGAGTCTATCATTATCTAATAAAAATTAAGTTTTGCTTAGTAAAACTCAACTTTAGAGTTTTATTTCTCTTTTCTTATCTTTTCCAGAGTTTCTAATTTTCTTTGACTTTATTATAGATCTTATCTAATTCACTCCACCTAGATTTTATATGATTTATGCTAGAAAATATTGTACGTCCAAATTTGTATATAATCATATTCCATGTGAACTGAAAACAAAAAAAATTCTATTTATCAATTTATTCCATATAATATTAGACAATATTAATGTAAACAAAATTATTATGCAGAATTAAAATTTTATTTTAAATTTAGTCTTTTAATCAAATATCAGAAAAGTCTGGTTGGTCAGTTTTGTATGACCATTTTAGACTCGAAGAACAAATGCAACCCCATTTACCAGAAGGTCCAATCACAAAACATATTCGCATATCTGCATCTATAATTTTACGTAATATGAGCCGACATTCAATTGTTGCCAAAGAGTATGAATTTTTACATTATTTTATGTGATTGTTAATCTATAATTTTCATACATAACTAAAATTAATCAAATGATAAATAGGAAATAAGCTGCTTTTATAACTTCGTTTAATCTTCTATCATATTTAATATAAAAAAATTTCATTGAAATATTGAAAAAGTATCAAAAGAAAAAATAATTGTAAACTTGTATATTGAATATTTTTAGTGAAAATAAATATCCATTATTACAATAGATAATTGATGAACAATAATATTGATGAACAATAATATTGATGAACAATACTATTGATGAACAATGATGAACAATACTATTGATGAACAATAATATTGATGAACAATAATATTGATGAACAATAATATTGATGAACAATATATTGATGACACAATATATTGATTGAACAAACAATAATATTGATGATTGAACGATGATGAACAATACAATAATATTGATGAACAATAATATTGATGAACAATAATAATATGAACAATAATATTGATGAACAATAATATTGATAATATTGATGAACAATAATATTGATGAACAATGATTGATTGATGAACAATAATATTGATGAACAATATATTGATGAACCATAATAATATGAACAATAATATTGATGAACAATAATATTGATGAACAATAATATTGATGAACAATATATTGATGACAAATATGAAACAATATATTGATGAACAATAATATTGATGAACAATATATTGATGAACAATAATATTGATGAAACAATACTATTGATGAACAATAATATTGATGAACAATAATGATGAGATGAACAATACTATTGATGAACAATAATATTGATGAACAATACTATTGATGAATAATATTGATGAACAATAATATTGATGAACAATACTATTTGATAAATAATAATATTGATGAACAATTAACTCCGGGTAGGCCTTTTTCTACTATCTCTTCGTCCTTCTCTACTAATCGTCCTTCTCTACTATCGTCCTTCTCTACTATCGTCCTTCTCTACTATCGTCCTTCTCTACTATCGTCCTCTACTATCGGTCCTCTACTATCGTCCTTCTCTACTAATCGTCCTTCTCTACTATCGTTACCTACTATCGTCCTTCTCTAACTATCGTCCTTCTCTATTATCGTCCTTCCTACTAATCGTCCCCAAATTAAATTATCAATGTACTCTTTCTACAGTTTCTAAAGTACTGCCCTTCGCACATCTTGCTCACTACACGTGTGTGAAGAATGAGATTTTGTCTCTCCAATGTACATGGCATCACACCCGTTACAATTAAATTGATAAACAAGGTTAGCCACAAAACCTTTAGTTTAGTAGATTGTTGCTTAATAACTAAGCTTTTCTTGAAGTGAAAATAAATCTGAACTTAGTATCATCAAAATATTTCATATGTGAATTTTCAATGATTTAGCTCCTTCTGATAACGGTAATTTTTAAAGTAATTTTTTCTTGATTTTTATTATTTTCTTGTTCATTTTGTGATTGTGAGCACAGTTTTTTGAGAGTACTCCGTATATTTATTATTAATAGTTTTTTGTTTATATCCATTAGCTATAAGACTACTATTTAATTTACTAAGACCAACATCGGCAATCTCAAAGCTTATTGATATACACACAACTCGATGTACTAAACCTTTCAATAATCCATTGATTATATGAATAATCTTTTTTAAAAATATTAGATTTAGTGTAGAATTTGAGAAAGATGGTAAACTATCATTCCTAGATGTTCTTGTTTGTAGACAGGGTCGTATTTATAATACTGTACTCTATAAGAAAAAACAGATACATAACTGTATACCACTGTTGAAAGCTTTTGTGATGATCGATATAAAAATGGATTATTAAAATGTTTAGTTCATTGAGATTGCCGATAATAGTAAATTAAATAGTAGTCTTATTGGATATACCTAATAACTATTTGTAATAATATATTTTAATATAATCTTAAAATAATATTAAAAATCCAAAAAATAATATATTTTGTGCTCACGTTCACAAAATGAACAAGAAAGAGAAAATAATAAAAATCAAGAAAAAATAACTTTAAAATTACCGTTATCAAAATGAGTTAAATCATTGAAATATTCACTCATGCAACAGTTTCCTCTTGTGATTTACAACAGGAACTGATGATGGACACAGATTTCTCCGAACATGTCTTTCTAATAAATATATTAAAAAATTGCGTTTTTTATGTAGTTCCAAGCAATATATATAGAGCAAGGTATTTGAGAAAATAAATGATGTTTAAGGCAAACAGATATATAATGACACAATAACTTTGTTAATGAAAATTCTACATGGATGGAAACTTTATTAATTGCTTAATAGTTTATTCAAAGAAGCCACCATCAGCTTCAATTATTGTTTCTACACGAGAACGAAATAATTTACAAGTTTTTATTAAATGGACCTGTTTCATATTGACATTGCTTTCTCTATGGTGGCTTTCAAAGAATCTAGTGTTGTGAAAATGTTCATTGACATCTTTCTCAATAACACTCCATATATAGTAATCCATTAGATTAAGTCCGGGGAGTTAAGAGTGATGTGGTTATAAAAATTTTCAGCCCCAATCCTGCGTTAATTTAGCCTTTTGTTTTGGTTGATAAATTTAAGGTCTTCCATTTGAGATGAGTCTAACAACATTTTACAAGATCTCAATAAAGACAGCAAAGTTCACTTTAAGGCTCTGTTGAAGGAAGTGAGCAGGCATCACTTGTCCTTCATTGCCAAACATCCCTAAAACAATGACAGTTGCAGGAAATATCTTCTGTTACTATCAGAACTTCTCTGGAGTCTACATAAAATGATATACATAACTAAGTTATTTTATCCGAGAAAAATCAATTTTGCATCTTTTTCTGCTGGGTTTTTAAAATCTGCCTTTTTGATCTGATTAACTGATTTTCTTTTGTTTATTCAGACAGAAATTTTTTTTTTTTCTTCATTCCAAGACTTATATCCGATGTTTTCATGGAGATTATTTCCGATTGTCCCTTCTGAGACCTTGAAATTTTTATCAAGTGATCTCATGGATATTCTCAGATTGGTTATCAATAATCTGCTTAACTTCTTCGATAAAATCAACTTTTCTAACGATGTTAGAGCGTTTGGTATGATTTTTATGTTTCATTTGAAAGCACATATTCATTTCTAAATCGCTATTATCATCTTGTAAAACCACAATTACTGCATGCCTTTTAATTTTTTGGTAATTTGAATGTCTGCCCTTAGTCTGTTTACTATTATTTCAACAAAACAATGTAATCAGAATTAATATACAAAAGTAGCATTAAAATATATATCTCAAATACCTTACAATATATTTTAAATTAAAGTACATATTTTTGATGCTTTTGATTTGGTTATTATTTCTAAAAAAATTATTATGAAAATCAGTCACGAGTTGCTTTATTTTATTACTATTCTAATCTCCGTGAATGCCTTTATATGCCTTTGAATTCAGGTTTTTACGAAATAACGAGAGTCTGCTAATCGATAGTTGCAATGAGTAATCAAGATTGTGCACCAATTATTATTCAGTGTCTCGATGAATTATCACTTCCAACATTCAGTGATAGTTGATGATACTAATAATAAAATAATATGACTAAATGCGTAGAAAGAACAGTCTTAAAAGAAAGCACATTTTGTGTAGCAGGGAAACATTGAATTACATTTGGATCATTGCTACTAGATTATTATTGTTAAAACATCATCGCTAGAAGCAGCATTTATTGTTATTAATATTTATTACTACAAATATTCTTCTTCACTTTCATACATCACATTTATATATAATAACAGCAGTTCACATATTATAAATATTTGTAGCTTTTATATATATACATTAATCGTATTACACTGTAAAAATTGTTTTTTAACGGCTGTTTTTTATTAGGCCACTCTTATTGCGTCGTATTGTCAATTGGTAAACAACAGTTGTAATAATAACAATAATAATACTTTTCAGTCTTGTGTATATATTCCTAGAGAAACACACACACCACACACACGTACTGTTAGTCAAAGAAATGTATTGTTTTCATAAAGGAAGAACATTAGTGATAAATGATAAAAAAAATGTATAGATTTTTATGTAAATTTTGTGTTTTTTATATTGATAAATGATGCTTATGATCTATAAATTATTTAGTATAATTTTCTGTAGATATATAATTTATTATTATTATTATTATTATTATTATTATTATTATTATTATTATTATTATTATTATTATATTATTATTATTATTATTATTATTTATTTATTTTATTTGATGTTTCTGCAGTTTATTAAATTTATTGATTGATGGATGGATTTGTACGATGGAGTAATTTTTTTTTATTGAAAATCAATTTAATCGATGTGTGCCCACTGAAATTGATATTATGGTATTTGTTAATTCTGTTTTTATGTGACTAGAAATAATACCGATGCTAGTGAAATTTGGTGATACAGTGTTTAATTTGATCAATATTGGTTTGTGTATAAAAAAATATTTTATTCGAGTTCTCAACAGTTGATTTGAAACCACATCTATAGATCTCTATTTCTGTGGCTTTCGTGAGAGATCTTTGTTACTTCTTATCTGTCAATTTTGAAGAATCCAAAATAACTCTATAATATAAATTTAAGTTTCTAAGTTATCTTCAAAATGTAATTCAGAAAATTATCATATTGATCTTAATATTCCCATTTTCTGTTCTTTTCGCAAAAATCTCGTTTTTCACTTCTCTACCGCATTTGCAGAATCTATAAATTTTCCACAATATGAATAAAAGTTTCTGAATTAACGCAGCACTTGGTCTCGTTGAGTGTAGCTGGTGTTTGGTTAGAGATAACATTGATCTTAATATCCCATTTGTCCTCTTTTTTTCACAAAAAGATCTCATTTTCACTTTTCTACCGCATTTTGCAGAATCTACAAATACTCCATAATATGAATTTAAGTTTCTGAATTAAATTATCTTTAAGAAAATTACAATATTCATCTTAATCTCTATTTTGTAAACATTTCGTCCTACTCTCTATTTACAGTATTGAAGAATCTACAAATATTCCACAATATGAATTAAAGTTTCCTGAATTAAGCAGCACTTGGTCTCGTTGAGCGTAGCTGGTGTTTGGTTAGACATAACATTGATCTTAATTCCAATTGTCTCTTTTTTCACAAAGATCTCATTTCACTTTTCTAACCGCATGTTGCAGAATCTACAAATACTCCATAAATATAAATTTAAGTTCCTATATTAAATTATCTTCAAGATCTAATTCTTAAAACACAATATTCATCTTGATCTCTTTTCCCGTGCTTTCGCAACAATTTCGTGTCCACTTCTCCTATCACATATTTAAAAATTCCACAATATAAATTGAATTCGGTTTATAAAATTATCATCATGATAAATTATATTAAATATTATATTAACCATCTTGATCATAATATTCTTTTTGTCTGTTCTTTCGCAAAAAATCTCGATTTCATTTACTCTACCGCATTTTTGCAGAATCTACAAATACTCCATAATATGAATTTAAGTTTCTGAATTAAATTATCTTTAAGAAAATTACAATATTCATCTTAATCTCTTTTTTTTGTTTAAAAATTTCGTGCTAAAAAGTTTCTGAATTAAGCACACTAGGTCTCGTTAAGCCTTGCTGGTGTTTGGTTAGAGATACGCATTTCCATGGAAAAGAAGAGTCAACCACCTCGTGCCTGCGTGTTTCAAGGTCTTTCGAATTTTAGCCTTTTCAACTTCTTCGATTTACAATAAAGTAGATACGGATTGCTTATTTCGGCTTCAAGATACTCATCTTGATATTCTGTCTTCCATAACAAAAATCTGGAGTCCTCATTGCAGAATCAACAAATATTTCATAATTTAATTTTAATCTTCTAAATTAATTAAACGGTTTAGGATTTTTTTTTCGATTTACAAATGCTACTGTAGTCGAGGCTTAATTTATGCCAAAACAAAAATATTCAGATATTACCAATAAACTTTCGTTCGTTGTGATAAAATAGGATTTTCTGTAGTGGATAGAAAGAATTAAGAGTTAGGCGTTGAACCCATAAGCCATATTTCTTAATACCTTTTCGTAACTCGTTTATATTCATTCTAGGATTTGTTAGATCTCATTAGTCAATATTCAAGTTAAATTCTCAAATTTATTTAGGTTAATCTTAATGCTAGTCGTGGTTTCTAATTTGTCCTTTGTCAATCCTGTTGATTGATATGGTATTTTTAATTTGTAAATTTTTTAGTTGAAATATATAAATATTTTATTGAGCTGGACGATAGAATTATATAAATCTAAAGAACTATGTTCACTCTTAATATTTAAACTCTTCTATGCTTCGCAAAAAAATTTGTGTTTTTTAGTATTCCTTTATTGATTTGGAAAATATGATATCGAGCTTTAATTTAAGTCAAAATGTACAGGTCCACAATCCTATTTCAAAGACAAAATTCAATAGAAATGCGAAAACGTAATTCCCTTGCCTTTAATCAACGTTAGTAAGTTTGTTTAATATATAACAGTTTAATTCACTTATTACCTCAACATAAAAATCAAGATCTGATTCTACAGAATCTTCATAGCTTAAATGTCTTGTGATTTCTTGCTGTGTTTTGCATGAAAAGGTTTACCTTGCGCAGAGCAACAAACTGAAGTGTTCAGTATCATGCAATCCGCCCTCTGTCATGTAAAAGATTGTGTCGAAACCCAACCAGCAACCGATAATCCTTCATCTGAAGGACTAGCAGATGAGGAAACGTTGTTGCCAGTTGGTGAAAAATACGCTCTGGCAGTTAATTCAGCAGACAAACTGAAGTGATTGCGGGACGTTTTCAAAAACAAATTCAAAAAGTTGTCATCCTCAGTATCAAGTAAGTGAATTTATACCTGTTGGCACATCTTCCATCCAGTATAAGCCCGACATGTTTTTAAACAGTTTATACGTGCAGACGGTTTTATAACATTTCATGCTTGCTTCAGATTTAAGAGAGCAATATCAATGTGTAGTTGAATCTTTTTTGTTGTCAAGAGCATTGATTTGCAATTTCGGACGATTCCTCTTTCTGTAATGATTTCATGCGTTTATTATACCCTCACCTAAGGCTTAGTTTGTTTGTCCGTGTTAGGGGACATAAAATAGGTTGGTATTTGATAAGGTTTGTCATGAAGATGGCATACACAGTTGTCGAAGTATCAAGTGCAACGCTTCGATTCGCCCTTTGGAAGGAGATATTTACGTTATTTAGCCATCAAGTGAAAAGCTGCGCTGTCATCCATAGTTTTTTTAATTAGCGTTAATATTTCCGGTGAAAGATGTACAAACACCCTTAAACCGCATAATGGTTTTGTCCTCTACTCCAGGTGAACATCATTCCTTCACATTTCTTCTTAAACGTTACTACCAACATTTTCTCGGATTGATGTTTATTTTCAACTTTAACATTCACATCACCGATCTTCATTTTATTTAAACACAATCTCCCTGATAACGTCTTCATTTCAGTATATAACATTTTCTGAAAAATTCTTATCAACTTTACCACTATGCATTTCTGATCTGTATTTCCATTAGACAAATTTTCCTGAAAACTTTTAAATATCTAGTTATTTCTTCTAAATAATTCGCTCTTCTGTTTTTACCATTAATTGAATGACAATTTCCAAATCGATTTAATTGAACCCATCATAAGACTCAGTGGTGGTCAATTTTTAAATAATTAATATTAATTAAACCTTATACTTTGAAATGATCTGATTGATTTAATCAATTGAGTTGAAAAATAGTGTTTATATATTGTTTTTAGAGTTTTTGTTGAGAAAAATTGTAATCACTTGTGGTATGTCATAAAACAAGAGGTTTTTATGAGTTTTTAAGTTAAGTTTTTTTTGTTTTTGAACAAACCTAATATAATATATTGGTATCAGTGCTGGTTCATTGATTTTGTGAACAACACCGTATTGATGTGTTTTCTATTTTCTGCAATTTTCCTTGTCCGTTTCACGGCTTAGTACCTTTGTTTGCCGACCCTTCTAAAAATTAAAGACCTTCTGTTTGGGCTTCTAGGCTTTTGATGTTCGGCACTGACACCTTTATTTTTACATTACACCTTTTTTTTCATTATCCAGCTTTCTTGTAATCTTTTAGTCATTTGCGTTCATCTAGGGATGACCTGGAAGCCACATGACTTGTGCACCCATGTGCAATCATCTTTTCCCAGATCCAGCGGGTCTTCGTGGTAACCCGTCTTTGTTGTTGAATCGCTAATCTCAGATCTAGTTGGCTCACAAAATTTATAGTTCAGTGTAGCGTTCTTAACAAAACAAAACCATGTACACAATAACACATATATTTTAATTTATCGTTATACCTTAAGTTATGAGATAAACCGCTGAAAGCTTAGTAATTAAGTTATAATATACAAATTTAATTTAATACAGTCATCGCGATTATAATAATATTAATTAGGTTTAAAATTCAATATACACCTGCAACGATTTTTCGGCTTCGGCCTATCATATCTTCTTCCCCGCTCCGAGAAAGAAGGCCGATACATTACTGTTATCTTCCTCCTGATCTCCTACGGAGCTCTTTCATAAGATGTTCCTTAATAAATCGAGTCCGATTAAATATCCAATAAAATAATTCCAACTACGAAAACTAGTGATTGCGTCATAAAACTCTAATTAATTTACTTTATAAAATATCAATAGTAATTTAAAATCAAATTCGAATTAGAAGACAGTAATTTAAACTTTCAGTCAGTTCATCATAAACGAAACTCACGTTATGCATCAAATTGTGACCAAACTAAATTTAAATAGAAACATACTCCTTATACAGAAAACTAAATTAACCCCGAATCAAATGTTATCCATATAAACTAGTAAATAAGATGTAACCTATACTAAATTCAAATTCTCAACATATTAGACCTATGAAATTTAAATGAAACTTAAAATCAGATTCAGGTATAGATAGTCATTAAATTTAAAATTCAAATTCAAAAGCAAATCAATGTAGTTACTAAAATCAGTTAAATTTAACGCGAAAATCGAAAATCGATTGAATGCAACTATTAATGTCATTTAAGTTTAAATCCAAAATTAAAATTAATTTTATATTATATTCTCATCATTCTATACCTCTTCTATTACTCCCCATCTGAAATTCGGTTATTTCAATGTATACTATATGAAATTCCAGGCTATCTTGCAAGCCACTCACTGGTTTCCATAACAAACACCGCGCACAAAATTAATCTCATATTTGGTTATCGCAACTAATCTCTCAAATTAAATCATAATTTTACGACTTATTTAAATTTAAATTCATTTTATAATCCCTCTCGAACAATCTAGAACCACTTGTTTCATTTTTAGAAACTGCTGCAATTTTCCTCTAAATTACTATTAATCAAAGAACTTTTATTTATTTACTTAATTCAATTTATTTCAGAGGATTTTACTGAAATTCATTTATTACACTTCTATTTATTTATCCACTAATTTATTTCAAAGTGATTTATTTAAAAATTGCCATAGAAAGTTTTTAATAAAATACATTGATAAGCATTTATTATATATATTATAAAGAAACTTACTTTTTCAGCTTTTCGAATAAGCTATAAAAATATTTCAAATTAATCATTCAATTGTCAATAATTAGCATTCAATAAACAAATCATGAAAAACGACAATTTCATATTGAAGCAACTAATAGACTATGTAGGAAACTCTAGATTTCCTATATTTCTTCTGACTTATTCATAATAACAAAACATTAAATAAAAAAACCATATTAATATCAAAATAATATATTTATATAAATAGCTAACCTGATTAAAAATACAACCCAAATTAAACACAATTAAAAAGTTCACAAATCAAATTTAAAAATTATTCCAAAAAATTTACAATCCAAAAAATTTCACTATTCAAAAACTCCCAACCTCTGACAATAATTAAAACACACGAATAAAATTACAATAATTAATTATAATTAATTAATCTCTAACTCCCCCCTCTTTGAGAAATTTTTTAATCTTTTCAATATTTCTCTCAATCGCCTTCCACTTTCATCTTGAAGCAAGTATCTTCTTCAGTAACTTCTCCAAACAGCGTGGTAGGGACCTACAAATTTATTCTGAACTTAATCTCCTCCTTTTCTTTTCACCAGTACTAAATCGCCTGTTTGAATTTACGCCTCGTCTGATCTTCTCCATTAATTTTCCTCTTCCTCACTCGCCTCTTTGTACCAACGTTCCCGACTTATACATCTTCCTAACATCAATTCTGCTGGACTCTTTGGATTGATTTTTTGAATCGTTTGCATTCCATTGCAACTCTATCTCTGGCAGCAATTCCCCCAATCTGGTGTACGTCTTTCGTTCATGAGTTTGTAAAAGTATTACCCACTCTCCTTATCGTTCCTGAATTGTCTCTCAATCTGCCCATTTTGGAATTGTGATGATATGTACTCGAAGTTACTAAAGAAAAATACCGAACTTTCTGCAACTTTTATAGTAAACCGATTCACATACTTCTCCCCACCAGTCCAGTACGAATCACCCTAGGACAACCAAATCCTTAAAATCCATTGCTGCAAAATTTGCTTTTTCTGATGCTCTCCTCATTCTGACAAGATAGCTACCAAAACAATGTAATTTAGTAATTGATCTACATACCTAATATAATACTTCTTTCCGGCCACAGTCTCCCTCTCCACGTCCACAAATATCCAAAAATACTACTTCTGTCCTCTGCCCTGATTCGATTTTATTACTTCCTCTTATAACTCCTGTCCATGTTTAATTTTTTTGACCAAAATTCACCATCCAACCACTCTCTTTTTATTATTCAAGTTTTCTCCCAATAAACGTTTTTTTATATAGTATACTTCTCCTAAACTCCCGCATGACCAAACATTTTATGTTCCTTCTCAATCTCATTCTCATCTCATTCTCTCTAAAATCTCTATAATTCTTCCATTCTAATTTGTTCCCCGAACTCTCACTGCCGACTCTTCCACCGGAGCATATATCTCTAATAATATTGTTTTCACTTTTCTTCTTAGCATCTTCCGTAAATCATCTGACATTGTAAACAATTATCACAATTTGGTCTCGACAACGAATCCGCA
>JACMZG010001911.1:64945826-64957237 GCA_018340805.1 Microvelia longipes
AATTCTCCACATGATATTCATGTTCAGGGATGGTATTAATAATTTTTTCGGAAATTAGACACCTGCAATTATTCAGGTATGTATCGACATTGTTGGCGAGAATCGCTTTCAAATTTTCAATTTCTTGTTGATTAAATTTTCTTCGGATATAGTCCCTTTCTTCATTCATTTTATATTGCTCATTGATCGGTTCTATTAAACCAGATTGAGCATCATCATCATCATGTAAAATATTATCTCTCCAATTTTCCATAATATAATAATAAGAAAAATAATGAAATGTAATTTGCTTTTATACTGAAGTAATATAGATTTTTATCGATCGATATTTTTGCAACCATATTGCTTTTATATTGCATTAGGTTTGCATTTGTACAGTTAATACAGCAATTACTTATATAAACTATAAGTCAGAACAAAATTAATACATTTATTTTAACAAATCTAATACATAGGTTTTAATAATATTTACATTATCATAAAAATTCAAGGTTTTCAATCCGGTGACTACAAGTTTCCCAGAATGAAAAATATTTACACATAAAGGATTGAATGCAATAAGTCGTAGACCGGGAAATATTTCCGGTATAAACAATCTGTTTTTTCAGCCAGTTGTGTAAATTGATTGGCATGTCAAAGGAATCGGTTACCGTTACCGATTGAATTCTTTCAACAATTATTTTCATTGGGAGATCTTTTCCTTCTAAAGGTTTTTTACAACCCATTATTCTACATTTGCCATTTGGAAATATGATTATTGTATAATTGGGATATTTTAATATACACTGTTTTGGTTTAAAAGTAAATTGAAGCCATCTAAATTTTCTGTAGTATAAGCTTTATAGTTAATGTTTGATAGCGACATAATTACAAAATAAAAGTGACTTATTCGGTCTATTTATACTTTTTGACTATAAACAAAATCGATTTGATCATTAAAATGCTTTGAAATCATGAATACCGACGAAGAGAAACAAATTTTTTCATTATCAAAAATATGCAACTGCTAATTGAATATGTTTTGAAATTTGAAGCATATAAAAACATGTTGTCAACAATGGACGAAAACAATACAAACGTTGGATGAAAACAATGTGGATGAAAACAATGTGGATGAAAACAATACTATGAAACCGAAAGTAACTGTTCAAATGATTGTTCGAATGATTGTTTAAATGATTGTTCAAATAATTGTTAAATAATTGTTAATAAAATTTTGGATTATTTTTCTTTACTTTACTTTTAAAAAATTAAATAAAAATTGAAAACAAATCATATAAAACTAATTTATTTAAAAGACATTAAACATCGTCAATATCAACAATAATGATTAACAATAAAAAACATCAAGTAATTTCCATACAGGTACTTTGATTTCATTTTTTTTTTATATCCTTGCAATAAAAGTTTCGCTTTGACCATACCATCTGGCATGAGCATACATGGATTACCAGATTTGTCATAACAATTGAGGTCTGTAGCTCGAATATAGAATGATTTTTTCATGGGATATCTGTTTCAATTTCTGTATCAATTTGGCATAATTCATCTTTCAAGAATTGAATGTTTCTTTCTGTAAGCTGAAATATGTAAGCCGAATTTAACTTTCTGCATTTTGACAATATCAGGTAGAAGTAATGATTTATGTTCTTTCAAAAAAGCCATTTTATATCCGTGATAAGTAATCGGTGGATTGAATTTTTCTTAAGGAAATAAATTAATGGAATAATATAATGATAATAAAAAGAAACCTTTATTGTTTTGCTTTTCCTCGCCAAATATTTCTCCATATGTTAATTTTCTTCGTTTCGGATCCATTTGTCCACTTTCATTGAATTGCCAACTAAAATCGAGCATCCGTTTCAATCGTCGCATCAATTGTATAATATATTCTGCCTTTCTTCCGCCTTTCGGTATATGTTTGAAGCTCCTCAACTGCTTCTTCAACTGGTTTTCTGTCATCATCAATCGGAATGAAACAAGTTATTCATCATTAAAAATTATGAGAAAAATGAAATATTAGATTTGCTTATATACTATTTCATGGAATCAATGATATTGATTCAATCGATCAACATTTTGACTGATTAAAATATTTATCGTATCTGAATTGCATCTGCATTGCATCTGCATTGCACTGCCACATATGTTATCTATTTATATATATATATCCTGAATAACTATTTAAAACTTTTATTACTTTATTTAAATTATAATTTATTAAAAGTTTAAAAGAAAATAAAAATTTAAAATTTTTATAAGAACTATATTTAAAACTTTTTATAACAGAACTATATTGTAATAAAAAGAAGTAATTTATTTAGAAAAATATATTTTTTTAAAAACAAATACAAAACATTTACATAATATTTACATTTTTCATCATTTCATCAATTTCAGTCATGAGGATATTCATTTTGTGGACCTCAATTTCATTTTTGTGTGAAATCACTGTTATTTTTCCATGGTCTCACTTGTTGATATTGATGGAATAGAGTAGTCACCGGCGGCTGTTCATTAATAGAAACTCTGGACATTGCCTGATTGCCCGTTTAACTTGATGTTGGAGATTAATTGACTCCAAATCTCTTGTTCGATCCAAATTTGTATTTGTTTTTCTGCGATGGAACAGACTCTGAATGACTAAGTTCCATTCTCTTTGAGCACATAAACCAGCTTCCATCTTTTTAACCAAGTCGGAGAGATAGCCAAAATTTAACATTAAACTTTCTTTTTCGGCCGTCTCTAATGTTGCATAATTTTTCATTGCCAACATTAAGCGTGTAAATTGGCTTTGAATTGACTGTATTGGACAGACGTCTCTGGCCTGTACGAAGCATACATTTTCTTCCAATGGAGTTAGGAGAGCATTATTGAAATTGTTTGGGATTTTCATCTGATAATCTCCTATTGATGTCTTGTATGGTAAGGAGATTGCTCGATCAAATTGTCGAAGACTGAATTTAAGGCCGGTTGAGGAGCCATAAGTTTTGTCTCTTCATTTCCATCATGTTTATCATATTTAAAGTTTTTATTGTTGATGTTGTGGAAGTGATTTCGTTTTTCTGGAGTGATTGTATATAATCATCTTCATCTCATCATCATCTATCATCATCATTGTTGTCGCCTCACTGACTTCAGACATTGTCTCATCTGACATTATTTCTTCTTCTTCAGGGATATTGTTGAAACGTAATATTTGTGGCCAGTGCTAAAACGAACGTTCCATTCTTCATTTACCATTTCATGTGAGGTGATAGAGTCCAAGGATTTATTTCCACTCCTCTAGTAGTCATATTGTTGTTTGTTGTGTTCATTTTTTTTGGCGGGAATTTGAATGCAAATTTAAAAGAGAAAAAATAATGAATTTAGCTGCTATATATATACTTTATTAAAATACCGCAACGTAATATATTTATAATACCGCAACGTAATATATTTGAAAAATTAAATTTATATAAAAAATGATGTTAAGATACCACAAGTAACATATTTTATTATATAAGCAATGAGAATAAAAAGACAATATATGATAATATATATATTTATTTATTACTCTGTTTATACAACCAATCAACACAAAACTGTCCACATAAAATGTAAATGGGTTTTGGTCCATTTTATTATTGTAAATAACTGGCTGCTGCATTGTTTCCAATTTTCTTACAAGAACACTGGGATAATACATTCCGAGCGGATCATAGACATTGATTCGATCAGGACGAATATATATGGCTATCCAATGTTCGCCAGGTAGGTTTGATGTCTGTGTATTGATAACATATCCTCATATGTAAATGGTTAGGTAGCTTCTCTATTATATCTCCACGAAAATCATATAGGCAATATAGAGCTCTTTCAATATCTGAAGTACTACATATTAGTTGAAGCAGACGAAAATTAAAAACTCACTTCATAGCATATTTAACTTGAACATCATTCAATTTTCAAGAAATCAAAAATGTTTGTTTATTATATAATAGATCCATCCTTTGCTATTTGAACTTCACCATCAAACATCCATATACATACATTGTTACTGGATCGGTTAAGGCTTCTCTAAAAACGAATATCTACTTTTAGATTTCCAGTTTTAGGTAATTGTGCTTGATCAACATCAAAATCTGGAGCGATAACAAATGTAAAGAAAGGATAATCCGACTTGAATTCGTCCATATTAATTCCATTATTCATATTCTTTTATTAGACCCCATATTTAGAATTATAGATCTTACATAGAGCTTCAGTATAGTCAATTTTCATATTAATATTATATGTATCTTTATAGTCAATATCCGCGTGACAATGAAATACTTTGAATATTTACAATTATCGAAATGAAGAGCAATAACGATGGAATAATCACCACTAAACTTTTCGATGTTTTTTGAAATTTTATCAAAACAAACTTTGCAATCTTTCATCGCTAAAATACATTTATCTTATATTCACTTCTCGATCCTTTTGGAATTGAAAATTTGAATTATTTTTTTTGATCTTTTGAATAGGATAAATTGCATTTTGTTTATTCATTCCTATATGTGTGCAATCGTATTAGACTGTTGCGCACGAACTCTTCTATATTAAAAGTTTTGCTTCTTTAACATAAAGCAAGGTTTTAATTTCAGTTTCAGTGCCAGTTTTTTTGAATATTTGAATATTGATGTACTTACTTTCATTTCGTTGCAACTTTATTGATAAATTAACTCCGGGAATTAAATATCTCGGTTGTTCAAAGAAATCAAGATTTATTGGAACACAACAATGTCATTTCAGCCGATTTTAAAGCCATTTAGTTCTGTCAGTATCAGTTCAAAAAACCAATTGCTTTTCAAATAAATGTTTGTTTTTTATCTTTACTAAAATTAAGAACATTTCTCAATAATTTGCCTTTTGATAATATGTATCATTTGTATCTTTCTACTTTGTATGGTTCAAATATAAAATGACATCTTTAAAATAATGAATAAAGAAGATAATTGCTCGGAATCATATTTGCATTATCTGTTATCAAGTCTTTACCATCTGCTCAACTGCTTTATTTTTACAGTCAACAATGTTCATTCAAAATCGATATAATCATCTTCACTTCCAACTAATATCAAATTGTATTTGCGGATTGAGCATATCCATGAATAATATCTTTTGGATATATTTCTTCAAATGAATTAAGATTCAACAACAACTTGTGGGCACCGTTGAGAAAAATATCAATGTATTCAGTTTTACCTGCTAGATCTTCCAATTATGAAAATATTGTATTTTCAACTCGTTTTCCAATATTTGTTATGTATAGTATCGTCAATATTTAACTGCTCGTGTTTTCGATGGAAAATCTATTCAGTAACTTTATATTAGAAAATACAGTGTTAACTCACGCTGACTCTTAAGTAATATCTTTATTCTTAAATTTGAATACACTACGGAACAAATTTAGTTGTTGATCATTGAAATGATTTCTTTGCATGTTCATGTCTTCAATATCTTAAGAAGTCAAACTTTCATAATGTAAGAGCAGACTATCGCCATACACATGCATTCATTTAAATACCTCAGGTAATGTTTCTCTCAATATAACACAAGTATGTTGCCGCAGAATTCCAAAAACGCTACGAGATGTCAGTAATGATTCGACTCAATAGTATTTCCAAATTTCTTTAAGTTATATTGCGAAGCCGCATATCGACCAAAAGACTAAGTTCCGCTTTTTCCAATTCGCTCCACACATACTGCTTATTCTCTCTTTGATAAAAATATGGCAAATAAATCAGATCAAACATAAAGGATAAGTGGAGATTACGATAAACAGTGAATAGATGTGGATAAAATAAGTACGATATAATCATTTCTTCCTCTCCTCCTTTTTATTTTAATGATGTAATGTAGAGATTATTGTTTTTGCACCGTAAAAGAAATTCAAGTATATGTTCTCCACATTTAATCATACTCTAATAGTTGACTTCTCACACAATTATATGTTATAATTATACAAGAATGTGAATTGTGGAAACCGTGTATAAAAATTACAGGTGTTGAAGATGTATGAATTGTGCCCTAAAACACAAACATCACCAACTATTAATTAAATAGATAATGTATTTACGACGAATAAGTGGGTCATTGATAAGGAATATTTATTTCGATTCCATGATACATCTTTAAAAGAGATAATATATACTCGTTTACACTCGAATTCCCAACTAATTGAAACTGAGATAATCACACACGAAATAAACTGCAGTTAGACTATATTATTAAGCTTCGAAAGCCTGAATTCTTAGTTTCATTGTGCATTGCGTTCGTTCATCATTTCTCATTCTTATTGGTTGAAAGCTTGACATCTTTAATAATCCAAGTGTAAATATGCCATTTGATTCATGTTGTTATTTGGCTATAGAAGACCCAGTATTCTTGAAGTTCCATGAAAACAGATTTGATACTCATTGACTGTTTTGTGAAATATCTGTGAACAATTTGTCTTGAAATATTCAACAAACATCACTTGTATTATTCAAATATGTATGTCTTTTTTCAATATATAAATAGTTTATTTTTTCATCTAAATAACTACATCGATATCGGTAGAAACTCAGTAGTGAGGTTTTACATATAAATGTTATAACTACTATCAGCACGAACATCTGTTCTATTAAATCCCCACAACCATGCGTCTGAAATTTTTGAATGTTATTGCCATCTTTTTTGTTGTCTGTGCAATAAATCTATTCGTTTCATAATTGACATTGGATATTTCAGGAAAGGTGGGGTGAAAACAAGTTTTTATTTTTCAATTTCCATTTATATGTTTTCTTCTCTTCACATGGTTGATACTCGATGTATGTTCCTTGTTTATGGTTTTGTGGACAATATAGTAGTAAGAATATCAGTCATGGCAACATCCCATTCTCCACGTAAATTGATTGCATTTTCATAAGTCTAATTGTAAATTTATTTGCCACAATTATCTGGAGCGTGTAGTGACAAAACTATTGCTAGTAATACCTATAAAATGAAAGTCATTATTTTTTTTCGGTCATATTCTTCTGTTTTGTTTAAATTCGAAAAATCTATCCAATAGGTTTTGGAATATCCATGCCACTTGACCAAACATTGATTGCCTTTTTACGGAATATTTCTCATACGATACAATTGGTCGTTCTTGGTAAAACTTGTAGTTCTTTCATAAAACTTTCCTTGAATTAACTTCATTGTCAATATCGCTGATTTCATACCATTATAGGATTTTGTTTGTATTTATACCTGTTATTCGATAAAACTTTCATCGCTCCAATTTTTCATCGAAATTTTTATCATGAATGGAGTTTGACTGATTTTATTTTATTCGAACAAAATCTCCAATTCTATATTTATGGTTTTTATTCTTTAGTTTTAATTTCATTTTTGTAACCAAAAAACCAAATGCGGATCTCCGATCGGTTTCAACACTTTAATTAAGGTGTATAGATCGAAAATCCACATTCAAACCGCTCCAAGATTCAGATTGAATGTTGCTACAATATAATGTATTATGATCAATTAGATATGAGTTTTTTTGCATAAAATGATTTATTATTTTATTTCTCCACTCAATGTACATATTGAAATTATTTTTTGCAATTTTTAGATTCTAACAATATGTTTACTCGAATTAAATCTAATTGTCAATACTTTAGAGTAATCTAATAGATACTTGCTTTCTATACTGAAACTTAAAAATAAGAATTAAGTTAATGTTAAATATCATATTTATATATTTATAATTGCTTTCATCATCTGGAATTATAAAATTCTTTTCCATAAAATCTCGTTTATGAATCAGATTGTTGGTTGGTGATCGAATACTATTCTATATGGTTTTCATATGCATTCGAACATATACCTTTTTCGCTATTTTTATTTATGTTTATTAGGTATGAACCCGGCAGCAAATCGATAATAGGAAGATCAATCAAATACAGTTTTATAAATAGTGATTTTATAGCCTTTATATTTATTTTCGAAATACAATAATGGTGCTATCTATTTCCATCTAATCCATTTGCCAAGCATGCATTGTGATACCCTGTTTAAAAGCCTCGAATACTATTCGTTGGAAATCTCTTTCGCATCGGTAATTTGTTAATGTGAAGTAATGTTCATGCTAATTGATCTTCAAACCATGTCTCTGCTTTTTTCTTGGGTTGTTTTCATTGCTTTGCGGTTTTTGAAATGCTGCCAAATCCTGCTGGATCTTCTGGATTGAACCATATTTTGTTGTTTTTCTTTTCCATCTTGCTTCATCTTCCTCCTGAAGCAACAATTAGAAATCTAATATTTAAATTCAAATTTGGTAAAGATTGAGCTTGGTCCCAAATAAAGAAATAAATAAAAACTTACCAATTGTTTTATACTTTATCGACTTTTCCAAGTATTTTATTCATTCCATAACCTGCAGCACTAGCAGCAGCTCCACGGCAATAGCTTTTGCATCAAAGCAGCAAATGGTTATTAGTGCGCCCCATACAAAATCCACTTTTTCTTCTGATTGAATTGATACCACTACCAATTGAATGATGATTACGTTTGATCCTTGAAATTCTCTTTATTTTTCGTTTCTTTATGCAATGTAATCATTAACATCAAGTTGGAAAAACTTTTCATTAGAATCCTTTTCTTTGCTTTAATACCATTTATATTGACCATATCTATTAATGTGTTTCTATATTTTTGTAACTTTTTTTTAATGAACTTGAATCAATTTGTCCAAAACTACATTATGCAATACTTCAATAAAGTCATTAAAAACAAATGATGGAAAAACTCTGTAATAATTTCCATCTATCTGCTTTTGAATTAAGAAGAGCTTCAAAATATGGAATACTTCGTTCAATTCGCTTCATTGTTAACATCAATTTTCCTTTTAAAATTGTTTATACTCGAACCCATTTCTTGTTTTTTGACAGTATTTTCATAACCTTTTTAATATCCTTTTTTGTCATTGTTTTTCGTTTTTTTTCGTTTTGTTATTTGTTTACGTTTCGTCATTCTTTGTCGTTTCACTTTTTCGATGCTTTATAATAACTTTTTGAAACTTTTTCATTGTTATATATATATTATTTTCATTCGTCAATTTGTTTATAGACCGTGACTCCATTTGGATTAAATATATCTGTTTTAACTCTTTCATTATCTTTAGATTGTGTGAAAAAATCTATAAAAATGTATCCATGAGCATTAGCTGTTGCATCTTTAAATGCATCTTGTAAAAACCTTTTAAAAGATGGAAAGCTTGTCTTGCAACAAAATCAACAACAGTTTGATCCCGCGGGTTTTTTAAATAAAACAAGATAATGGACATTCAAATTTTGTTGATTTCCCTTGATGAAATAGATTTTGGAGTAATAAAAATGACTGTTACATTACGATGTCTAGCAATTTTTGTAAACAAATTTGTAAATTCTGTTTCTTTATTTGCTTCTTGGAATAAATCATCAATGACAATGACATCGCCCTTGTTTCAAAACGTTGTGACCAATTCTCATCAAATCCTTTATCACCTTATATTTCTTCAATTTACAAAACTCTTTATGTGTTTAAACCACTTTCACCACCACCTCCTTCATGCCAGTAAATATGATTAAATTGTCTTAAAATAATAGATGAGCGAGCTTTGCAATAATCTTGCATACGAAATGTGTTTTTCTCTACTACCTACTAGTGTCAACAATTTGAATAAACAGAATATTATTCTACTCCATTATTATAATAATTGAAATAATTAAATAATTTATTTTGTTGTGAGTAACAATAATAAGTTATACCAGAAGTCAGTAAAAATTAATAATTGTAAGATTTATTAAGATTCTTTAATATAATATTGGTATAAGAATTTAGTTATGGAATTTGTTATGATAAAGGATACATAGCCGTTTAAATTACATAATGAGAACAACTCAAATTTACATTAGAGGAATATTTAAATACAATACACACTACAAATGACCCTATAAAATGTAGTTTTATATAGTTGTTACTATGTTAATACGCTCATTAGATTACAAAATAACCCTTATTAAAGTCATTACATACATATTATCCTATATAGTCTTTTAAATGCACATACAATTTACATATAATACCATTAATACACATAAATGCATATATATACTAAAATTAAAAAATCTATGAAGTACATTACAGTGTTGTTAAGTGTATTTAAAGAGTTACGGATACATGTACAACAGAAACTAGTCCTAAGTTCATTAATATCAACTCTCCGTTTATATGAATTTAAGTGTTCCGTGGATGTATTTTTATATCATTTCTATCGAAAAGACTTACACATCATCATGAAAATATCAGATTTTCCATTGTGAAAAAACATAAAAATTTAGGGTTTCAAAAAATCCTGCAAAATAATAATCACAATATTGCTCGTTCACTAGAAGAATATAAGTAATAATCATTCGTGGAAAAAATATAACAATTATCATATGAAAAATATTATTTTTTATCATTGAAGAAAGTGATATGAGAGTAGTCACTGATTATACATATAGCCTTCATCAATTGAAAATATTATGGTTAACGTGGTTGATAGTATATATCATGATGTTGATCAATGAAAATATCTGCATTCAGTGATCAAATATTATTAATTTTTATCATAGAAAATTGATAATGATCTATATTCATGGAAAAATATACATACTTCTTTGTTAGATGAAAATATGAGGGTTTTACACAATATTTATTATAAACTATTCATCACTGATTATATCATATATGTTTTCTTTATGAATAAAGATATGTATCCATCATGATAAGATTATTTGCGTCTGTTATCATGGAGGAAATATCATGTGAAACTCATGAAAAACAGTCACTTTCTACTCATGAGAATATATAGATTTTCATTATTGAAAACATATATACAAATTCAGTAGTAAACACTCATCATTGAAAATACCAGTTACGTTAATGAAAATATAGGTTCATCGTTAAAAAATATCGGATTCATATTGAAACATATACAATTTATACATAGTCATTTAAATAATTTAATTAATAATTTATCATGACAGAGTTTCAGTTTCAGCTGCTTTGCTTTCTTGGCAACCTGCTTGCTCTACTGTTTCTGGGATAATTTTTCCTTTTATTACTCATTATTAGTAGTAGATATCTGTATAAGTTTTCATGTGGTTTTAAGTGATGAAAGTAACGAATTTTATAGTATATTTTAAGTATTTTTCTATGATTTTATACACAGAATAGTATATGGTTTTACCGATTTTCTGTGGTTTTTATTATGATTTCATATGATCTTTTTAGATTTTTCATGGATTTTTTTCTAGTTTTCAAGGATTTTCATTGGTTTTTATATGATTTCATATGATATGGTTATCATATCAGTAATAATATAGTTTTTACCT
>JACMZG010001911.1:64958237-64992986 GCA_018340805.1 Microvelia longipes
GAATCTGTCCAATAAAATTTCTCTAAATGAATACCATCGCCCTTAAAATTTTCAATGATATTATTAGTTAACCTGATTCCTATGAGACACCCTAATAACTCTAATCTAGGAATTGTTACCTTATCTTTTAAAGGACTAACCCTACATTTCGCTTGAATGAAACTAACTTGTACTTCACTATCATACTCTTTACGCAAATAAACACACGCTCCATAAGCAACTTGACTAGCATCACAAAAAACATGTAAACTATATATACCATTTTGATTTCCGATTATACACCTATCTACGCTAAAACTAATCAATGACCTTAATTCATCTATCCAAACATTAAACTTTTTAACTAATACTTCAGGTAACTCTTCATCCCAACTCACTTTTAACTCCCAACCTTTTCGCAACAAAAGTTTCGGAGTAACCATTATGGGACTTAATATACCCAATGGATCAAAAACATTTTGTACAATCGATAAGATTGTCTTCTTGTAGGTCGTCTCCCAGACTCATTATTACTCAAAAATTTTAAATCACAAGCTAATGTATCATTTACACTATTCCAAACAACACCCAACACTGACAATAACTCTGTATTTTCTCGATTCATGATACATGTATTCTTCTCACAACACTCAAATATTACATCCTTAGACTTCGTATGTGCCCACTCTCGCAAATCAAATTTTCCTAAAGACATAATTTCTCGTGATTCTCTCATAAATTTCTCTAACTCACTCTGACTATTGACTGCTGTCACTGAATTATCTACATAAAAACTCTTAACTAATTTGTCAGCAGTACCCCTTAAATCCTCTTTAATTTCTCTTAAATGATGATAAATAGTTGCCATTAATAAAAATGGACTTGGACTTAAACCAAACACCACTCTAGTGTGTCTAAACACTCTCACTACTTGAGCAGAAGAGTCACTCCACCAAAAAAATCGTAACCTATCCCTATCATCACTTTCAAACTTATCTGCAAAAAGGCTTTGGCTATATCTGATATTACTCCTATCTCCCCTAACCTAAACTTAGTCAATAAATTAGGTATCAACTCTAGTAAATTTGGCCCCTTCTCCAAACACGAGTTCAAACACACACCAGCTTCATCTTTACAACTAGCATCGAACACCGGCCTTATCTTAGTGTAGTACTGCTTTCTTTGAACACAGGTCGATGTGGCAGATAATGAACATTGAACTCTTTATGTACTTCTGGCCCTAACACTTCTTCTATAATACCATTCTCTAACCAGAACTTAAATTCTCTGTCATAGTCTTCCCATTTTCCTAATTTATTTAATTTATTTGTAACACTAACTAACCTTCTTTCAGCTACAGTTTTATTATTTCCTAACGGTACGTCATCCATTTTCCACGGTAACCCTACTTCATAACGACCTTCGTTGTTTATCGTGATTGTTTCCAAAAAATTTGACAACACTTGTCCCTCATGATGTTTCTTTTCTAGTGCCCTAACTGGATCTGTAATACCTATAGCTTCTAAATCCCACAAATTAGCTATTGACGTTATATTGTTTAAACTTAGACTACTACTATTCTGACTAACTAAATTCCTATCATTCTCACCTATGATTGTCCAACCTAAC
The DNA here is from genome assembly GCA_018340805.1 of Microvelia longipes. NCBI lineage: Eukaryota > Metazoa > Arthropoda > Insecta > Hemiptera > Veliidae > Microvelia > Microvelia longipes. Next base: position 64,959,846 of record JACMZG010001911.1, read on the forward strand.
AAAGTTTCTATACAGAGCATCTTGTCAAATCTAACAGACCTACCAGTAATAATCCTTCCTATAATATCCGCACCTAATATTATACCTATCTCTTCTGAATCAACATTTTCCCTACTATCGGATAATATAATATTGTTCTCCCCTAGCTTATCAAGTAAATTCTTATCAGTAACCATATCAACAAAATTACAAATTTTACCTTGAGTAAATAGAACTGCTTCGATCTCAGAATCTTTTTCTAAATTTGTTAAATATACCGTATGTTTATTATGGCCTTGCTGAGTAACTACCCCTCCAAATAACGCGTGATTCATAATATACTTACCATCGTTCACTAACATCATACTTTTGGCTATATTACTTAATATGTATGACTTAGTTGACCCTGAATCTAATATGGCCCTAACTTTAGTTTGTTTCCTTACATCCCTAGGATTAACTATATTTACAACCAAAGTTTGCATATAAACCTTACCATCTCCTTGATATCTAAGCGTAGGGTCGATCTTTGACAGCATACTACTTTCTACTTTACTTACTTTCTTAACATCGCCTTTCTTAGAGTCTTCTCCTTTTCTATGATTTGGTAAGTCTGGACAAATAATTGCGTAATGAAATCGTTTACAGATGATACATCTAGGTGGAGCTCTACAGTTCCTAGATGAATGATATTGTTTTAAGCAACTAAAACAACACTTATTTTTAGCAATTAACTCCCTCTTTTCTTCTAATGACATGGAAGCACCCTTACCGCAGTCCTGACTAGCATGATTTCTACCACAAAAAATACAAACTAATTGTTTACTATTATTGAATTTTGACATATTTTGTTTGTTTTTAGAATTTAATTTATTACTATTTACCAATGAATAGGCTGTAGCTACTCCTTTCGAAGTACTACCCTCTGATTCTAATTGCAATTTATTTAAACTTTCTTGAGCACATTTAACCCTCTGCTCACTTTCTACCTCCCCACGTAAAAATGTCATAAACGAGTCTAAATTATTCTCTTATTCTTATCATGCTTATCTGTATAGTTAGCTACCTTGTTCTTGAATCGCTCCCATTCTATTAGCACATGAGTTGGAACGCTGGATTCCAACATGGAAGTAACAATGTGGCATAACTATCCTTAGTCATGTTAAGAATTTCAAGCGCATTGAGTTGTTGCGAGATAGCGTCATAAAGATCACATAACTTACGTTTCTCTTTAGAAGAAACTTGCTCAAGCATTATATTTATTAGCTCTCTGACATGATGTTCTATGAGAATTTCATCCTTCGCAAATCTATCTTTTAACAACTCAAGTACTCTTGTAAAACTATTGGTGGCCATAGGGCAACTCTCCACCAATAATTTAGCTTTTCCTGTCGTTACCTGGAGCAGATACCCATATTTCACATCTTCGTCGTACTCGTCGTCATCTATAATCTTTTTAAATTGTGTCCAAAACGGAAGCCAGTTTTTTACTTCTCCATCGAATTTATTCAATTGTAGATCAGGAAGTTTTGCTTTTTTCTTACAACATTTAGGTGGTTCTTTAGTTGTTGTTTACACGATGACAGTAAAATATTAACCATTACTCTAAACTCTTCTGCAACGTTGAGTTCTTTTCGCCATTCATCTTTTGTCATTGTGGTATATTCTAATTGAAAACTTTCCATTTTGATAGCTTCTTACTATTTTATTAAGTCGATCGGCTTTGTCTCTTAATACAAGTTTCAACGAATTCTACTTCGTTGTCCTGCTGTTTTTATCAAAAAGATCTTTGATATAGGTTCTTAAGATCTCTCGCTCTTCTTTCATTACGTCTAATCTGTTCATCTTCCTTATATGTCTTATAAACTTTTAATGAATCTTAACTTATATATAAAAGTTTGAATTTACTTCACACTTTACTACTTTGGATATCAGCTTTCAATATTAATCTCTAGATTAGATTCTTTCCTACGGTCGCCACTTGTTCGAAATGAAACACTTAAAAATGAAACACTTTGGTTCAATTCTAAAAAGTGAGTGGTTATTTGACAGACATTGACAACTATATAAAATTTATACTTTAACAAGTTAATATTTAACTACTGTTTATGACATCTCAACAGATCAATTGTAATTTACCGTAGATACTTTGAGCGAAGCAAGTACTTTTTATTGTCTATTAATAATAACCGCATTCTAGCGAGCGAAGCGAGCCCATTTTTAATAAGTAAAATCATGTATACACGTGATCAAGCGAGGCTTTTTAGTATGCGAAATTATAAACATACGCACGCTATTTAGCGATCGAAGCGATCCCGTTTTTGAAGCATATAACATTTTAAATATACGCAAGCTATCTTACCCTTACCACTATGTTTTGTTGTTTGTTTGCTATGCTTTTTTGTAACTATAAGCAATTTTGCGTGCGAAGCGAGTCTTATCGAAAATATATTATTATAAATATACACAATCTTAGCGAGCCCTATTTTTCTTTACAGAATTATTAGTACACTTAATGTAGCGAGCGAAGCAAGCCTTATTTACTATTATTTATTGTTGCTTTACGCAATTTAGCGAGTGAAGCAAGCCTATTATACTATTCTTCATTGTACCTTAACGCGATCAAGCGAGCCCCTTTTAAGTATGTTAAATTATAAACATACGCAATTTAGCGAGCAAAGCGAGCTCTTTTTTGAAGCATATAACATTCTTAATATGCACAATCTAGCGCGAAGCGAGCCTTTTTTATTATGTATTATTTTAAATATACGGAATATATTTCCAATGTTTCCAACGCAATGTTTCCCAATTTACTCTATCTAGCGTGCGAAGCGAGTCTATTATTAAATATTTTTAGTTGATGTATTCTTCTGACGTGAGTTCTTGATGTATCGCACTACTAGTTTTTATATTCTTTTGAATAACTTTAATATTTGAGGTTAATTAAGATTTATTGTACACAATAACGTTAAATTTTATAGTTATGAGGGTTTCTTTTAATATTATTTTCATTTCACCAAAGAAATAAGAAGGCATTGATTTTAGTTGAAAAGGTGAGGTGAGAAAAGAATAGAATTCCTACTCTTACAAATAATTTATAATTTTGGGTCGATATTTTGGTAAACGGACATGTTGTGTTATAAATAACAAACATTATGTTGTATTGTAAATTAAAATAGTTTTTGAATTAAAAAGGATATGAGAGAATAATGCATGAAGGGAGTGGGTTATGATTGCGGTTATCTATGTAATGTAAAGGGCCCCGGGGAGGGGGGGGGGGGGGGTACAAACTACAACGCGTTATGTCGTGTGACCACACCGTCAATTTCCTATCCAATATTGGGTCCTTGCGAGACCTATTACATAGGGTTAGGGTTGCCCAATATACAAGAGAAAAGCCTCATTATACTGGTAGAGAAGGGAAAATTCCTTGCTTCGTCCTGCCCGAGCCAGATTGATTTGCAATTTAATTACACACAGGGCAGTTTAAAACGGGTGAGAGTTAGTATTTCATCAACAATAAGGTATTTTAGTGCATTCCCTTATACAGGAAGCACAAACTAAAATCCAATAGAAAGCAGATGATGCATAAGCGGACACGTCTACCTGCAGGTTATACCTTACAACCCCGTTCCAGAACACACATATTTAATCTACAAGCTCCTAACTTAGTTTCCAGGCTTTATTACTAGCATAACACAACCCTCCCGTGACAATATTCTACGTAATGATAAACTTATTACAACACTACCATACTAAATAACCGAACAGGCGAATAACAGATATAACTCGACGTACGAATTAACTTACAAACATAGTTTAGTCTCAAAATATCAAACATCGACAAATCAATGATGTTATAATTTAATAATAGTAGATTATGAAGCAATAAAATACGCAAGTAAATAACTAAAACAAGGGTTGTTTTTGAAGGTCAATTAAACAGCAATAAAGGAACAGAATTACGAAAATAATCGTTTCCTTGTCTTACTTTTATAACAATAAAAAAATATATAGAAAAACATCTTTTCTTAGGAAAGGTTTTCTCTTTTGAAAAATCTTTAAAAAATGTTCCGAGGAAAAGTCGAGTAAAGTGAGAAATAATATAAACCAGATGTGTAGAGTGAGAAATTTATCGAAGGTTTTCTCGTCGCGTGTAAGTGCGAATTCACGCATCACTTGTCCATGTGTTTTACTCAGCAGATGTTTACGGTTTGACGCTCACGCCGAATTTCTTTTTTAAAAAAAATATCGTTGATACGGTTCCTTAACACTCAAATATTTCACGAAAGACATGAAAAAAAGAAATCAGCTCCATATTCTTAACGCTACTTTTCACATTTCTTCCATTTATTTGACAAATTTGAAACGGTTCAAATGATATTAAATATGATAAAAAATACAAAGGACAATATTAGCCAAATATTGACAAACGTTATTCCTGTGCTTCATTGTATCTATAAAGTTAAGCGAAACGTTTGACACCCTGGATTACTATGAATTCATCTGCGAAGCTTACAAAAGTAATTTAAATCATCAATCTGCTAATGTTTCTATTACCTTAACAGAGTTCGTTGTTTTTGAAATAAAAATAGTAATTAAAATCTTTTAAAATGTCCTGAAGAAAGCTTATCATCTTTTTTAATTTCTTATATTAAATCTTAAATAGCCTGCTCAATATAACCTGCTGAACTAAGACTAGGTATAACTAAGAACTAGACAGGTATCTCCACTCTGTGTAAAGTACAGGTCTCTCCACTCTGTACTAAGTACACGTATCTAGCTACTTTATCATACTAATCAAATTTAAAATCTAACGACAGACATTAAATCTACAGAGGAAATAAAGTGAATGATCACTGTCATTTGACTTTACAAAATATTATTTAAATCTCGTTGCTTAATATAACTTTTATAAGTTGTGATTCGCGATTTCTTCGCTTTCCATCTCATTTATTGATGGATGACATTAAAATGGTAAACGGAAGGGAAGCACCCGATGTATCAGGGGAGAGAGAAATAATCAATCAATTTTCTAGTCAAAAGTCAACAAGAGCTGAAAGAAAAAACTTTTACGACACGACTTTCGTTTTTATACAGTTTTGAAGTCAGAGAACTGTCTAAACTTGTAAAAATAGAGAGTAAGGATATTTGCAAATCTGATTTTTTACTTGAATATTTTTAAGAGAGAATGTCTTATTTGTTGTTTAGATTATCTTAAACTAGAATTTGAACTCTGATTATGTAACGAGTACGTAAGAAATACAATACAGGAAATGATCATACGGAACTTATGTAATGTACCTAAAATATTAAAATATGCCCCACTTTATGGCGTTGTTGCTTTGATATCTCGAGAACTTTTTTAACTAGAATGTTTCAACACTCTGAACACGTTGAAATAGCTTCAGCAATAATTTCTAAGTTAAAAATATATTTTATACTTTTTTTAATTTTTGAAAATAAATAATAGCTGACATATTAAAACTTTAAGTTAGATTGTCAACAATAATGCTTGCCAACGTATAATGATAGTTAACATCAAGCTGATTTAATTTATAAGATAATTCAATTGAATAGATTTTATGAATGAAATCAATTTTTGACATGTTAGGTTTCAGTCCGGAATGGACGTCATTGCAAGAATAAATAGTAAATGTACAGTGTTGACCGCCTATACAGATTCCTGCAATGACGTCACATGTCATTCATAAAAACCAGGTAAATAACCTTGGAATCCGTTTGGTTTCTTCATATCGAATTGAACCACTGTATAAATTTCTAACATTTTGAGCAAACATAAAAAAAGCGGGATCGTTGACAACTTATAGAAGAACATTTATGTCAAATTTCAACAAGATCGGTTTAATTTTCAATTTTTAATAATTTTAATTTAAATTTTTGATGCCTCAGCAAAAATATTTTGGCTATTGTAGTCTGAAAATTACTATCTTCTAGGCTACTCTAGACCTAATGTATGATAAGTATTTGTACCAAGTTTCAACTCTAACAAAATCAAGGGAGAGTTATGCGTGACGCCGGCAGACATCATAATCAGGGGATAGTTATGCGTGACGCCGGCAGACAGCATAATGACAACCACTTTGAACGTCTTGAAAGCGCAACAACAATCCGTTTCAGATTTTGTACATGTTTGTATTTTCGAGAAATAAAATATTTATTTATTTTCAGACACTTTCAAGACGTTCAAGATAATGAAACCTCAGTTTTGAATTTTTAAAGCTAACTCAATATTTTTCCATAAACCTCAACTATTACTGTAAGTTGAGGAAAAGTCGAATTCAACTTGTTACTTTCTACAATAAAATGTTACATAACTAGTCAGAAGACAAAAATAAAATAAGAAAAGTTTGGATATTTTAAAACCTTTAAACGGAAAGGAGAAGCAATGAGTCATAGTGAGGGAACGTTGCAACCTCAGGCTGCCAGTGATAAAGCAAGTCAAGTTTTGTTTTGTTTAACTCGAACCTGTTCTGCTTCTTTGTCAAATATGTCATATTTAGAGGAAAATGCTTTTACTTTTAAATTTTCCCAAGGTAATTCACTGAAACTGAAAGAATCTGATCAGTGAGTTACAAATTACAAATTTACAAATTTACAAAGTTACAAATTTGATTTGAATAAATTATATTTTCGCCATAACTAGTGTTATGACCAGCCAAGTGCAGCTTAAATGAGAGAAAAATTTCCGAATTGTAGTTGATCATTTTGTGGTTAATATGGGAGCACGTCAGCCGATATGACATTCGGGTGGCAGTTTGATCAAATTATGACGTCACTCGTAATTGGGACTTTGAAAGAAGAAAAATCCAAACAATATTCACGTGTTTACAGTTTTATTCGCTCCTTCCTCTTTCTAATGTGTTTCTGTAATTTATTTTTAGGCTGGATAAATAACTATAAATTTAAAAATCTAGTAACAAATTTAATTTATGAATTAATACATAACTACTCCTACTTTAAGCGAATTTCTTTTGAAACAAAAATTGCTACTGAGATAGGTGTAATGGCGGGTTTCGAACCTCAAACCATGGTCAAAATTCGTTTCAAGGGTCACTGTTAAAAAATACGTTTTACAAAACTTATTTGTATTATATTGACAACTCAAAATTTATTTGAAGAGTTTTATATTTTATGTTATTATTTTAATCATTTACTTTTCCAATGAATACTTACATTGATAAATCAGATATAATGATGATGTCTTAAACAAAAAGACACAAACTTCATGTCATTTGACTGTCAACATCAACCTATACCAAGTATTAGCTCAATGTTTGGTTTTATTTTGATTTGACATCAATCCTATACCAAGTATTAGCTCAATGTTTTAATATTTTGATTTGACATCACCTATACCAAGTATTAGCTCAATGTTTGGTATTTTGATTTGACATCAACCTATACCAAGTATTAGCGTATGCTCAATGTTTGATATTTTGATTTGACATCAAAACCTATACCAAGTATTAGCTCAATGTTGCTTGACATAACCTATACCAAGTATAGTCAATGTTTGGTATTTTGATTTGACATCAACCTATACCAAGTATTAGCTCAATGTTTAATATTTTGATTTGACATCAACCTATACCAAGTATTAGCTCAATGTTTGGTATTTTGATTTGACATCAACCTATACCAAGTATTTGCTCAGTTTGGTAATTTTTGATTTGACATCAATGCCTTATCCAAGTATTAGCTCATGTTTAATATTTGATTGACATCAACCTTACCAAGTATTAGCTCAATGTTAATATTTTTGATTTGACCAACCTATACCAAGTAATTAGCTCAATGTTTGGTATTTCACAACCTATACAAAGTATGCTCAATGTTGGTATTTGATTTGACATCAACCTATACCAAGTATTAGCTCAATGTTTGGTATTTTGATTTGACATCAACCTATACCAAGTATTAGCTCAATGTTTAATATTTGATTTGACATCAACCTATACCAAGTATTAGCTCAATGTTTGGTATTTTGATATATTGCTCAATGTTTGGTACTTTGATTTGACATCAACCTATACCAAGTATTACTCACATCAAGTAATTAGCTTCAATGTTTGATTTGACATCACCTATACCAAGTATTGCTCAATGTTTGAAATGAACACATATATCACATGATCAGTTGCGTTTAATAGAATCCTGAGTTTGAGGTGATCAATTGTGTTCAGTAGAGTCCGGAGTCTAAAGAAATTAGTTGTTTTCAGTTAGGTCTGGAATTTTTGAACATCTAGTGTTTAGTTCATTAGGGATTTAAGAAGAAACTAAACCAATGCCTTGCACAGATTCTCGAAGGCTACTACTACAATCCAAAACAATCCTGAAATCTGAATAAATTAAAACTTTCTAATTTGTATGGAAAAGTGTTTTTACAAATAATTAATCATTTTGAGAACGGAACTGAAATAAATAGATGAGTACTTTTAATCAGATCAATTACAACGTATATTTCTTTTCTATGGAGACAAACACTTTATGAGCTGAGTCAGAGGAAACAAGACGCGAGTAAAGACAACAGTCCCTCACTAACACAGCCCAACACACTGTGGTTTACACTACCCTAAATACTTCCTAAAACTCACATGCTTTGGTGCGCTAAGCAATTTAGTCAGTATGTCCGCACCCATTTTGTTTATCAGTGTGTTTGTTATCAATCTGGATGTGTTTATAGTGAATCAGGACTAGACGTCGAATATATGAGGGCTCCTCTCTTCTATTTCACGTGAATAAACTTTCAACCAATTTATGAATTGAATATAACTGAAAATTCAAAAATATTACATTATTTGACGACTATTTTATATACCAAAATTCCTTATAATATTATTTTCTTCATTTAGAATTGTATTAATAATAAATACATATTATTTATTTTTAAAACTAGGTAATAATTAGTTATCTTTACCAAATTTCTAAATGTTAAAGCACACTTTGCATATCTCAGCAAAATTACAATATTGGTTTGTCTTATTATTACACTTCTATGATTGTAATTACTAGTTTTAAAGGTTTAATGTAATAATATAATTTGTGTATGTTATTTCAACACTGTTACAGATATTTTAAGTTTTAAGTCATCAGCTATTTGCTTGAGGCGGATAGCTTTTTAGAAGCTTCACGCAAAGATTTTTTTTAGATTTCCAGCTGACACAAGCTCCACCATATTTAAAATATATTTGAAACAGTAAGCAGTATATTATTTTGGTTCAGGAACACTCTCTTTGGTACCCTGTAAGTATCTCCGTACCCAATATAATTTTTGATAGTATGAATTAAATTGTTTCAGATAGCTGACAGTGCGAGCTATACCAGGTCCAGTTGCTATACTAGTTGATAGGGAACATTGCATGTTTCACAGCCATTTGCATGTTTTTCTAGTTTTTGGGTTGGGGGGGGGGGGTTGATATCGGACAACCAGTCATTCAATTGAATGTTTCAAGGACTTGGTTAAAATATTTAGTTTAAGACACGTTTATACAATTTCCATCTTATTTAAATTAAATTCCCAGACAGAGAGAAAAATGCAAATTTTACACTGATCAAGTGCATCAGTTGATTTGAAATGTAATCCTTGACTTCCTTAAAAGCTAACCTAAAGTCATTCTCATTTACGTGTCCCGATTTTCTGTGGAATTTATTCATATTCTATTATGTACTCTTATATAACAACCAACTGGTCTGTTCCATCTATTGTGATTGTTCCTATATCTTTTTTGACACTTAAGGGAAATATTACTTAATGTTTTTTTTTTTTAAAAAAAAAGCATTAAAATATTGTTGCTTGAGTAAGCCTACTATAATGTTAACGAATTTTTAGCTGATAATTTAGTATTCCCACCTTAAATGTTTAGTGTTTCTCATGTAATGTTATGCTTTTTTTTTTGTTTTTTTAATCAAGTTTGTTATTCAAGTTATGCTGCCTATGTTTATGCAGTCTATTTAATAATTTATAATCTATTTGTTTTCTTGTTTTTTTTCATTTAATAGAAAAATTTTGACAATTGAGAAACTTTGTAATAAAGTAACCTCAAGTATGTAAATAAAACACACTCATCTACCAAAATAATACACTCTACTTCATCTACCAACAATATTCCGTCCTCACTTCTGGTCATAATCACGTAAGAATGGTGATAAAAGGTATTTTGATAATTATTTTAATTTAGGTAGTATATCAAAAAACCAGAGATCATCTCTTTAGATAAATAAATTAGTTGTAAATAAAAGGCGAAGAAAAGCTTATCTAAAATTAAAACTAAGTTTGTAGCGATTCCTTATATTGTGAGATAAACTAATTGATTTATCAGACAATTTTTGTTTGGTTTATCAACTTTTGCTTTAGATGTTGATAACAGATCTAAAGATCTTTGTAGTGGTCAAGTTATTCATTCCTTGTATCCATTCTTGTTCAGTAATGTCATCCTCATTTCTTAGTTAAGTTTTTAATTTCGCAAAAACATTGTATCTTTATCTTTTAAAATTTCTTCCTCTACAATTTAGAATTGTTTACTTTTCATATTGTCAAAAAATTTTCTTAAAAATTTCCTTTGAGCTGTAATTTCTTAAGTCAATTTATCATTCATTTTTCTATAGTGCAAATTTTTCAATTGTTTGATTACAAATATAATTGTGTTATTATATGATGTATATATATTATATATATATATATATATATATATATATATAATATTATATATATAATATTAATAATGACGCCATTAAAAATATAAACCTTGGTTGAAATAATATCTTACTAAGAAATTTATCTGTATTAGTTTATGATCTATTTTGGTTTGGAATAAGAAGCGTGGAAAGATTGTTACTCAAAGTGGCGATGGGTAACATATTGCAAGTATCTAAGAGTTATAACAGACTATATCAACTGCTTTGTCCCTTTAAGTTTTAGTTCTAAAGTTTTTAGTGTATAATGTTAAGGGTTTTAAACTTATTGTAAGTTGAGCTTAACATGGCTACCCAAAGCAACTTGTTTAGAAACATGTTCCATGCTTCTAAACTAATTCGCTTTAGCGCCAATTAGTTTTACTATTAAACTTGTTAAAAACATATTTTAAACTTTAAAAAGTTTATGTTTTAACATGAACGATGTGTAAGTATGTTGGTAATACAGGAGGCTATGTAGGTACTATGCAACATGGAGTATAGAATTTAAATCGTAACTCTATGGAATGACACACAGTCTGTGGGAGCCTAGGACGAGAGTGGGGAGAGGTAGTGATAATATGCAGGTACTAGCTAATTATACCAAGCTAGGTATACCAAGGTGTACCTATATAGGTACCTAGCTAATTATAGATTTAATTATGAGGGGCGCCACACTGTTTTGCTTGCCATGGAAAAACTAAATATTACAAAACCTGAAGACTGCACCCAAAAGTGTATGGGACTGTGCCACCAAACGCTTTCACAGCACAAAACCACGTGGTATTAAGGCTTAACATCAACTTAAGAACTATAAGGATGCGAGTTATATATATATATATATAATATATATATATATATATTATATATATATTATATATATATATCTTTGGTGTCTCTCGAAATAAAATAATCGACATTTTACATATGATGTGTTATTATAGAGTGTATCAACATAGGAAACGTATAAATGCAATTAACTAATTATCAAAGGTATTGAAGAAATATCAGGCATATTTTAGAAACAAATTAAAGGACAATTAGATTAATATTTATAAACAAAATATTTATATGTTTTTATAAGGATTTATATTTTAAGGGAGTGGATGAAGTCTGTGAAACGGCAAAAATATTTAACTTGATTATTTTAGATTTTCATAATTCCCGGATATTTATGTTTTAATATATTTTGATTTCAGTAACTGAATAAGTTTATGATTGCTATTAGAGTGCTTTTCTTTGCTCATTCAACACGTATGCTTTTCTTTCTCTGTTTTATTATATTAAATATTTTAATTTAAACATGAGAAATGCAAGTATTACCTGCTACACTCGAACCTAGGGCTTCTCAGAGTGCAATACACGTACTACTGGTGGTACGAGAAAGGTTTGAAGGAGGTACGAAGAAAACTCTATTACCTATTGCTAAAACCAAAGTTGTAAAAAATATTGAGAAGAGCCCTAAGAATTCAAAGTCATCTAAAGCCAATGTTCTATATTTTTATTTTGAAAGAAGAATATTATTAGGTACAATTTTACTTTTAAAATATTATTTGGAATATTTGACAAAAAGTCCATGGTAACAAAATTTGATGGTCCATGGTGACAAAAAGTATGAGAACCTCTGCTCTAACGTAATCATAAAATGATCTATCTAGATGGTTCTCTCTATAAATTATCTACCTAATATAGGAATATACTAATCTCCTCTTTCTTATAAACTCTTAAGATATCCTTACTCAGTTCTTGCTCAAGTTTAATGCTTTACAGCCGAAACACTAACATTTCTACTCTTTCCAATTTCCCTGGATTTTCCAAAAGAAATGCGCCTATATGGTTAGTAAGTCGCACGAAACTACGCTCGCCCTGCTCAATAGGTTCTGTTCATTCTTGGTAGTCATCTAGTGCTAGGGGATGATCCTTACGATTTGCCTACGCATTCCTTTAAAAACCCAGAAAATATGTTTTAATGAAGTGACTACGGAGAACTAAGTATCCTCGGCATGAAGAACCGCTAAAATTTATTTAAAAAAGAGGCCATCGGCCTCAGCCGCTCCGTGGCCTCGCCGCTGGGGGCAGCTTCGCCGCCCCCGCGCCTCCCTGTGACATAGCTGTTATATTTATCAGTTCGTCATATGTAAATTTGGTTTACGTAAGTGGTATAATGCCACGATATAAGCCAATTCCTAAATGTATTATTCAATAAACGTCACTTGTTTACATTATGTCAATCAATGACATGTTTTGTTTTACATTTATATGTCAATCAATAAACCAGAACTAATACAGATAACAAATGAAACCTTGTATGTTTGTGAACCATGCATGGCAGTGTGTGTGTTAAGAATTTCAGCCCAAACTACTAAACACTATAAGAACATATGTGATATGTAAATGACGTATTAATTTAATAAAAATTTTATTAAATACGAAAATAAAAATTTTCGTATTAAGTTTCATATCGATCCATGAAAGTGTTCGAAAGTTATCGTGTCCCATAGAAACTTCTAAGACACAAAAATATCGTTCATTCAACAATATATATTTATTCGTGATCAAGGAGACCCTCCCTTCCAAAAAACCTACCCCATTCACCTCTTCCATGGCTCCAATCTCATATCCTCATCATGTGCAGTATGCGTCATGTAATGAGTTGACTAGACTGATCAACATAAATATCAGAACATATATAATACATAATACATATTGTCCTAAATATCAATAACCTACAACTAAATAAATACTGCGCATATTAAGGAGGACTCTAAAAAAATTAGGAACAACTTCATGATTATATTTTAAAATTATTAAATTCAGTAAATGAAATTTTGAAAATACGTCGATGTTATAACGCGCTTCTAGCACAGAATAGGTTTATCAGTGAGTTTTAAAAAGGATTCTGGACAACCACACTTGTTACGCGGATTCCAAGGTTGATATTCTGGAACGACCGGTGTGTAAGGACATTCAGGTGGATCGTCTTCATGCTCATCAAAGCGATTTTTCCTTATCAACGTCTCGGCTTGTTTAGTTTCACAATCAATATATTGCTCTCTTTCTTTTCTCCGTCGAACTCTGCTAATAGTATATTGCATAAAGTATAAAAAGAAACCCACAGAATAAAGTATTAGAAGTATAACAAAATCAAACAGGTTATAAGGGAAAACAGACAATAGCAAATGAACAGAAAAGGAAAAGAGACAGAGAAACCAATCCGTATCTAATGTGCGGGAAAACATACGGAAACGAAAACACGTGTTAAACAGAAAATATAAAATAGTAATAACAAGAATAATAAATATAACTAGAAAAACGAAAGGTATGTGAAAATCCAATAAATGAAAAACAGGGGATAATGTATTACCCACGATAAAAGTAGCGACAATCATGGCGCAAACTAATAGGAACAAGACAAGGACCAACATGTTTACGGATATGGCAGCAAATTTCGTCATGAAGATATTCCGCTTTGTAATGTCTTTGTGTTTCGCTATTATTTTTTTATATTCTTTCCTTAGTATTGATGTTAAACATATTAAACACCTTATAACAATTATGTTAATAACTTGCATGTTTATCAGTATTATTATATTTAAAACACAAGATAATGTGCCTGTCAGTAAAGCAACAAAAACAATAGATAAAACAGGTGACATATTTAAAGGATTTCTTATCTTGAATAACTGCAAAGTCATGTCAGCTTTAGCTAAGTTAACTAACTGTCTAGCGCTGACGCAGATGCTCACAAACAAGCTGGTGATCACGTGCAAAGCCCTCGTCACGTAAAGTACAACTTGAATTGGAAACCATGGTAAGTATATGAACCAAAAGTGATAACAGTTTTTATGAAGGAGTGGAAAAATTGAAGGAGGGATGCAAACAGGTAATAAAATACCGAGTACGAAGCAGATAAGGTTGATGTAAATTATTAAAACTCCAATATGGTTTGACTTATCAACGTTACTGACTTCATCTTTACTTGCTCCTAATGTTACTGGAACATCCATCCAATAAGGATTTAAAATAATAAGAGCTAGAGTAACTCCTTGGTAAATATTAGGAAAAAACGAGTCGCTATAATCATCTGAGCGATCTTCTGTAAAAGTATAACTATGGTCGAGATATTCTAAGTAAGGTGTAACCACTCTGTCTATGATAAGAAATAATAAAACTATCACCTCTATCCCTAAACACCATTTAGCAATCACACTAGCGTATTTGGATTCGCGTAAATGCTTTTTTAACGTACCAGTAATAAATATAGCGACGTAGAACCAAAGTAAAACGAATACAAATAATTTATATTTCTGGTCGTGGTACAGTTTGCACTGTTTATCGTTTTTATTTTCTCCTGTTATTACTCGAACAGCTGTTACGTACATATCACTCAGTACTAATAAATTAAATGATACTTGCAATACTACTGATATAAATATCATCCAAGATATTATAAAATCAGCTAAACCCGCTTGTCTAATCACCCAGCTTGTCCATATAGCATGTTTGGAAAAAATCTTTGCATTTCTCTCATCACGGTACACATTAATCGTTTTTTGTGTTAATAATAATAAAAACATAGCTATTAGGAAGCTGAGCTCTACACCCAGTCTTACTTGAGATATTATATAACCAGAAATGTAAATTACTTTGTGATCGAATAAAATGCCGTCAACTAGCGGAATATCCGAAATATTTGATTGCAAAAATTCATTCAACTCAGTTTCGTCATGAGTGATTGTTTTAGTGATCTCCTCCCTACACTCATCGCCTGATGGTTCGTAATTTTCATTTGTTACCTCTCTCTTATACTTGTTATGTCTCTTCTTACACGGTGCTGTGCATTCTGCACATTCATACTTTACTTCTTCTTCTTCTTCTGTTTTATTTTTATCTTGAATTTTATTTTGTTTTCTTTTAAAAGATCTCTTCTCAGAAACGCCACTATACATATTACCGATTTTTTTATTTTAAAAGTCTTTCATCGCTTAACAAAATGGATTTTAACCGTTATTTATTTAATATTTTTAAGGTTACGTCAAAAATGCAATAATTAATACGTGTTTTACAATTTTGGATTCTATTATCGCAAGTTACGAGAAATCAGCGCTACGGAGGGTAGACGTGGACAACACAAACTAACCCCAGTAGCCATTAAAAAATGGTGGACTATATTTTTAAATTTGTGACCAATTAGACTTTACACCATGACACATATTGGCTATGACAGCTACATTCTTTGTTTTTAAAGTTGTTTTAAGGAGGGGGGGGGGGAGAAGAAAAATTCTACTCATTCTATAGGGTTCCTGTGTTAATAAAAAGAGACACCATATCTTTTTAGTGAATTTTTAAAAATAAAATGAGCTTATGAGATTGGAATCATGTAGTTTTTAGAAGAGGGGCCTCTCTGATCAAGAATATGTATATTTTTATTATAAAAGGTGTCCTCACAGCTGTTTTGTCTGTCAAACTTGCTAAATTGTATTTATTTTTAAAAAATAATAAATTAATATTAAAATAATTGTAATTGTAATCGTTTGACAGGTGTGCTCGATGGTGTTTTGTTTGTCCCAGTGTTTTTCGAGAGTGAGTGACTTCATCATCTCCTTTCAACCCACCCCCCCCCCCCCCCCCTCAAAATGACTTTATTTTTTCTAATATTATATTATATTAAAAGACTGTGAAAAAAGGTCTTTTTACCGTGGCGACTATAATTACTACCGAGCGAAGCGAGACAATAAAAGGAGCAGAGGTAAAAGAAAGTCATTCCTAGTAATGTAGCAAGTGCAATTGTTTTCGCGCGTAGTAATAGTAAACAACTATTTAGAAGGAAACGCTTAACTTCTTTCTATCACCTCGTTGGCCAAAAGTTTCAATTATGGCGGCGTATTTTCAATGACTGAATCACTATCCATGATTATTAAACACTTTACAATAAATAATAACTCATTTTCCGAAAATAACAAAACTTTGTAAACAAAAGCGATTATTTATTTGATAAAAAACTAAGAATAAGAAGGTATTATTATAACCTTATTGAAAACTACTAGCGTCTACTTACAGTCTATCGTTTAGTTTAAAAATCCCCATGATCATAAGTATTTTGGGGATTGACCAATCAGAGAAGCAGCTGTCAAACCTCTCACTTAAAAAGAGAAAAAAATCTCTACCACCATAACCGCTGTAGGGAAAAAAACCTTCTTCCCGGCAATCGTTCACTTTGTTTGTGGTTCTTCTTTTGATTACATCGTTTTGAAAACTACTTTCAAATTAATCTTAAAAATGATATTTTAAAATAAAACTACACAAATGAATTGTAAAAAAACATCGCCAAGAAAATACGGGTAAAATAACCTGATTTGTTTACATAGATTTTTCCCGCTCCCTTCTCGCAGGGATTTTTTTCTTAAGAATCAGTGGTGTCTAAACTGACCTGTCAAGATTTTTAAACTAAACGATAGACTGTAGAAGTCATTTGAGAAAAATCACCAGCGACATTAAAAAACTCTATACTGTCGCCGACATTATAATCTAAAAAACTATTTTAATAGTATTTTAACTAAGTAACAGAGTGTAAGTAAGTAACCTTACGTTTGTTTAGTTTATCGAATTTTCCAAAGAAAATGCGCTTATTAATCCTGTAGAGCGCGTAGAATGAATCAAAGCGTTAGTCGCAGCCATTTGAACCTCAGTTTATACTAATTTTTATAAAAAAATAAAAAAAAAGGAGCAGTGTCACAGTAAATGATCCAGCAGGACTTGATCAGGCTCAAGATTAAACTAGACAATTCACATGAAATTTAAATTTTATTGTCACAAATGATTTTTATTTTTAATAATTGATAATTAGCCAGCCAAATGACTTTTACATGAACAGAAGAGAGATGAAAAAGCCAAAATAAAATAAATAACCAAATATGAGCCAGATAATGGAAAAGCCGATAGGACGTGGCCCGGTATGTAAGCACAGGAAGTAAAATACGGGCCTTCGGCCCGTAGCCGCTACGCGGCGTCGGCCCACCGGGCCACTTCGCGGCCCAGGGGCCTTCCAGTGGCCGCTTCACGGCCGCATTGTTGTTGTTTTGTATTATGTATGGTTTCATTATCGTTTCTTGTTACATGGCATTTTGCCACGTATTTAGCGAATTTTCACAGCCTCGTTTCACAGGCCCGCTTCGCGGGCTTGACAGGCTTTTTCACAAATTTGATTTTACTAATCCTCTATCATTAATAGTAAGCAATAATATTACAGTTAACAAGCAATATAAAATAATAATAAGTATATTTAAATACATAACTAATACGTTTTTTATAGAGGTATAAAGAATACAAGAAAGAAATCCACACGTTGCAACTGTTGGAGTAACCTTGTATAAAGAGTAAGAAAAGATTATAGTTTCATCTTTCATCAGCTTTAGTTATCGTTCACCATACGAAAGGGTAAAAACTCTTACATACATTTAATTTATGATTGTTTAAACAATTTAAAGAAAAATGTCAAATTTTTGTTTTGTAATCAAATTGTTTATTTGAGTATAATCTTTAGGTTGAAAAAAATATATTCATGATTTTTTAAAATAAAAATACCGTTTTCATCACTTAGGATTGTCCGATTGAGCTGATACCGGTCGCAATCGTTTTAGAATGACTTCGACCATATAAAGAGTATTTCGAGGTTCTTCCTCTTTACAGGCCTCCTTAGCTCAGCGTGGATCATTGGAAGCCATTTTTGTCCTGTCTCTCTGGGACAGTAGGCTTACCAGGATGGAGCAAAGGTAGGGCCCCTCTTTTATACTATATCCCCACCTGTAACACTGAACCCAAGATATATCGTACGAGTCTTTGACTTAGACGTATACATATATACAAGATTATATATATATGTATACCGTTTGCGCCATTTGTGATTGTTCGATTGAGCTGAAATTGGTCTTAATCGATTCAGCTAGCCGTCTACCTAAATACGAAATACCTTGTTTCAAAGCCATTTCAAGTTTCAAAAAAAAAAAATTTTCATGACGTCAATGTTTTTATAAACAATAGGCCTCGTAACCTCCACAACATCTCGCGATTTGCAAAGTTTCGTTTCAATTTGAGAACGCCTTCAAGAGTTATTGTTCGCCATACGATATATATATATATATATATATATATATATTAATATATATGTGTGTGTGTGTGTGTGTGTGTGTGTGTGTGTGTGTGTGTGTTTTTCCTTTGCTCTTATCACAAGAAGCAAGGGCCCCATTCTGCATGTCCTGATATATTTACTAACATGCATATTACAAACTTACAAAAAAATAAAAGTTTATGTACAATATACATGCAATACAAACTAGAGTAATCATAATACTACTGATCAATATCAAAATAACCGATATCCTTTTCTAAATACTTCTTATCTCACTAGCTAGTAATTACAACATGAACTAGAGTTAATCTGTGTTAATCTGTGAGTTAATGTGTGTGTGTGTGAGTATTTTATGGATTTTTGTAATAAGGGTTAAAGGATAGATTTAATTTGTATCGTCATATTTATTAGAACATAAGTTTATAACTTTAAAACTATCCTGGCAAAGTAGTCCGCACGAATTTCTTTTAAACGACGCATTTCAAAGAAAATTCACCCGGCTTGCGAACCACCGCGCCTGCATTTTTCTAACCTTTCCCTTTACCACCCTACCTCCTCTCAAAATGTCTTTACAACGAAAAGAAAACTTTATATAATTTCTTCAGATCAAATCCATTGGTATACAAGGAATTCTCATTAATTCCGTTCCATTATTAATATTAGTAGTCATAATGAAGTATCACTGTGAAAAGGTGGATAGAAAAATGACAAGCAGCGCGTTGATAGCAGCTAGGGCGGCTGTGGTTAACCGCTTCAACCAATTTAATTACGAAATACCATTTTCACGATTTGATTGTGGTTATTTTGGAAATAAATTTTCACAGTTCATAAGTAATTAAATATGAACCCAGTTTAACCATATTTATAGTTAAACTTAAAGCGAGTGAAAAGAATTTATAAAGTATTTATTAATTTATTAAAACCGGCAATTACCGATTTTATTTTGATTGCATAATGCATTAGTAAAACAAATAAATAAAAAAGATAATTTATATGCATAAACTGGACATTCTATTTTTCAACATGATTGATTTTTGTTGCAAGTTTCATTCTGATATAATAAATTGCACAAATTTTATTATGTGGAAAATCAATACGGATACCAACACACACACACACACACACACACACACACATATATATATATTATATATATATATATATATATATATATATATATATATATATATATATTATATATATATATATAATATATATATACGTTACAGCCAAAGTGATTATTGAGTTATTATACATAACTTCCAGCCATTATCAAAGTAATAAATAAAGTCATATTTGTCACTTTGTCTTTCATTATGCATACTATAACCTTATTCGGTCAATGTGATAGATATAGATTTGTTTATCACTTTGACTAGCCATTATGCAACCTTAAGCTAACCTTACGCAAAACCTCAAACCTACCTGTAACCTAATTGATCAAAGCGATAATATACTCATGAGAACTATGCATGACACATCACTTTAATCAACACGCACAATCAATGCAAAGGAAATGATTACTTTTAAGTTATTTTTGTTGGATCACAGTTGTTTAGGAGCATCGAGGTCAATATCTGGAAGGGTGACCGCTGGAAACAATTTGGCTTTTCTTTTGAGGTCGAGTGAAGCAAGTCCAAGGTAGTGAGGATGTGCTTAGAGAACCCGAAATAATAAGTAAAACTTCCGAGGTACTCTGTACCCCATTTCTTTAGAATATTAATAAATACAATATTGATAAATACTTTATCCATATTGATAAATACTTTATCAATATTGATAAATACAATATTGATAAATACTTTATCAAATATTGATAAATACAATATGATAAATACTTTATAAATATTGATATGAATTCTTAAAGTTATACCAATAACTTTAAGAATTCATAATAGTGAATATCAAAAGGAAATGTCTCTTTTCTTTTTGTGACAAATGAAAGAAGTAAGTGTTAATTGAATGAGGTTTGTTCAGACTTGATTTAAAAAGAAACAAACTTAAGGACAACAATAGAGGAAATAAAGCGGGAGGTAACACGACACCAAGTGTCACCAACCTAAACTTATCTAATAAAAAAATGGTTAAGCAGCATTATTAAACTTTAATACGACAAAACAGTGACAAACTAAATTATAAAAGACATAAGTTGTTTGTCAAACTAAGTCTTATTATAAATTGAGGATTAGAAACAAACAATTGCTGGCCCGCATGCCGGACGAATTCTCTTAGAAACGTTTGATTCCTTGCACTAACTTCTATCTATTACCTTCTGTTGATACTTCATAATCTGACTTAATGTTACCTCTAGAATTTAGCACGCATGTACCTAGGAATATATAGGACTAGAAATGTGCAAGTTATGCGATGAAAATTGTATAACGTATATCGTTTTTTTTTAAATAGTAAAAAATCTTATATATAATATATATATATATATATATATATATTATATATATATATATATATATATATATATATATATATATATAATATATATTTGATTAAGTCTTAGCTTAAATTTACTAAAAGGTGGCAAGTATTTGGACTGGACAGGATAAAGTTAAAATCAAAAGGAAAGCAGAAAAGAATAAAGGAAAGCTGGAAGCCTTTTGCCCATCAGTTATCCTACAGTTACTTTTGCTCTCTGATGGCTTTTCCCACTTTTCCCAAACCTATAGTCATCTTTACATCCATCCAAGTTTTTATTCTCCTGTATCTCATTATAAAGTTTTCCTAACTTTATCTCTTACTTCAAGTATTTCTACACAATCCTAACTTTGTTTTGTTAAGTATTCTAACTTTTTTTTAATATTATTTTTATTTAAAAAATAATTGAAAAATAAAAAGTTAAGTAGAAAATTAGGATTTAACAAGATTAAGAAAAAACTTTTTTGTAATAATATCAAGACAAAATCGCCTTAAAAATAAAATTAAAATTTAATGACATTTTAATATGAAGTTTGTATAAACAACCAAGTAGTGATTCACACAAAGTAAAGCACTACTTAGTTGTTTATAGTTGTTTATTAATTGACCATAAATGTTATCATGACAAACATAATTACATTTCTGGTCGATTAATTACAAATAATTTGACGCACATTATTTATTGAACAATTATTATTTTTTTTCATCCGTTATATCATAATCAGCTAGGAAAAGAGTCAGCATGGTCCAGAAGTTCAAGCTACAAACCAACCACTGCCAACTAACTCTTTTCTTGATTTTTCGACGCCAAATGAAGCTTAGCAATATACAGTGTTTTAATTGGTTTCGTTAAGCACATTATATTACTACATAATGTAACTAGTAGAGACGATCTTCAATAGGTAAATTATAAACTACAATTTCATTAAAAGAATTAGCTTTCCACATGACAGTGTCAATAGTTTGGACATTGTGACCGGTCGAGATATCGCTCATCCAGGCTTCCCTGTCGCTCTTAACTGAGAAGGATTCCAAATTGTTGTTCTGACACTCAGCCAACATCTGACTCTGTGCCAGATTCCTGTTGGACAGAGATTTGATGTTCTCCATCCGATACTTATAAGCCACTAAATGTAAATACTTCGGTTTCCATGTCAATTCTTCATTAATAACCTCGGATATTTCCTGGTCAAAATGAATTATTTTCTTAACTAAATCCAAATGTTTATTGATTGTATCGATTCGTGAAAACTGTAGCAACAATCCTTCAAAAATAATTAACTTAACAAATGTGGGGCATTTTTGATTCCAGATCTTCTCGTCGATCCTCGGAGCCCATTCCCTGATGTCGTTCCATTTCTTCTTTCTTAAGGCATACAACCACATACAACAAGTAAGCAACAGTTCCGACTCTAAATCTTTCACCACAGCTAATTTACCAGATTTTTCTAAGAAGCGAGTAGCTTCGGAGAACGTCAACAATTCTATGCCGCAGTACAAGTTAATAAACATAATGAGTGCGATGTACCAAATCCTGGACGAGCTGTCAACGTCCGAATTCATAACCGATTCGTATTCAGTCAGTTTGCTAACGGCTGCTTGCATGTCCAGCTGCAAAGCATACAATATTATCATTCTAGGTATTATTCTCAATTTGCTTTCAAACTCCTGTACTGGTAGACTAATACTCAGAGCTATATGTGAATATTCGATAGCTTCGTCGATCTCGCCTTTAGACAGGCTGTGAGTGATAAGTGACTTAAATAAATAAAGTACGCTCCTTAATTCCAAGTACGACGCGTCTTCAGCGGTCCTGCACGCTAACTTTTCAGCGAATTCCCGCAAATTATCTAGAAAATGTCTTGAATGAAGTTTCGATGATAGTTCCAATACGTTGCCTAAAGCGTAAGAGAGTATGAAGAAATTATTGCCGACCTTCAAAGCTTTGTTCAAACTCCAAACAGCGGCTAACTTAGCTTTGTCCCATTCCCTGAGCACAATGTAGGCAGTGGATAAAAACGTTAAAGTTTCGGAGGAACACGTTTCCATAAAAATCGTTTGAGAAGTTTGAAATTTGGTGGTACCAATTTTACTCTGGCGATGTGTAATGACAAATTTCATTTTAGTGCTTTCCAATGCGGTTTTAAACCACATCTTCAACTTGGTTCGAGGGAAAATTATATTGAAATTTGATAAAGAATCAAGGAAAAATGGAATGGACTCAGGGACCCTGCCTGAAGTGAGCAAGCACACACCTCTGAGCATATTTATAAAACTATCCACGGCTACAACTTTCCACACATAAGGTTCTTTTATACTCTTGGATAATTTCGACATGGAATACGCTGCCTTTTCTATTAATCTCGAAGCTTGAATTACATCTTTAAATGTCAAATAAAGAATGGCGTTGTCAAGCATAGCATTTACCGATACCTCGATCAACTCACCTTCTAATCCGTGGTGAATAAAGTGATCGTTCAGTTTAATTCTGATCAAGTGACAGTGACAATCACTCAAATTAACATAAGAATATCTTAGAGTTCGTGTTATACTTGTACGCTCTTTCCACTTTTCGTTCAGTTCTTGTTCATAATTAGAGATTAGTAGTTGACCAGGAACCCTCACACTGTCGTCGGAAACTCTGCCAAGTACAACGTTATCCATGCCTTTCTTTTTCCATCGATTATCTTGATTTTTGCAGGAAGAACATTGTTTATCCAACTCTTGTAAATATAAAATAATTTTCGTATGATATTCTTTTTTCTCGGCGTGAGTAAGTAAAACGTTAATAGCGTTTTTAAAATCTCTGGATACAAACCTTAAAAATTTACAATACGCATATTTTGGTCTAGATAGTTTAGGATCGGTCTCTATTGAACAGACACACTCGATCTGCTCATCTATATACAGGTTAAGCAGTCTTTTTCGCATGTCAAACGTATGATATTGGTCGTATGAATGAGTTTTAGTGGCACAACCCAGGATCTTTTTCTCAAAGAATAGTTGAATGGAATCGCACAACTGTGATTCAGATATGGATTCGGTCAAATGAAGTAAAGCCTCGCGAGAGAAGATATCTCCCAACGCAGCACAGTATTTTAAAATTTGTTTGGCGTAAGGATCGAAGGCGTAGATGGCAGAAATTACTCTGGATTCTCGTTTCATAGGAAATTCTTCTTCAGTAAATTCCTCTCCGATTGCACAAGCTTTGATAATTTCCATCTCCGTTTGGTTGACAAGTATCCCTGTTTCTCTACCGATGATTTTATTGACAGATATGTTGTGCCCTCTCTCAAGCATATACTTAGGTGCTTGGACCAACTTCTCAAGCGAGAGTACGTCCGGTTTTTCGTCTTTAAAAAATAAATAACCAGTTTGAATGCAAACCAGTAGGAAACCTTCTATCCAGCCAGGGTTGCACTCGCTGTCTTTCTGAATTTTGACTAGAAGGTTGTATGGGATGGCGTCAACAGATAATATCTGACAAGCTAATCCCACCAAATATTCCTGATCTAACTGGCCAACACTTACCAACTTTACATTTTTCTTCTTTAAAAACTGATGCACAAAGGAAAACAACTCGGCTTTGGTACCCAGAGATATAACGGTTACCATTTTCGTCATTTTTGTTATGTCGTATAATAAGAGCCAGGATATTTTATCCATATACTCAGCGTCGTCAATTATAAGCAATGTCGGTTTATCAGTGGTTAATTTTTTCATAATCAAAACAATTAATTTTCTTAACTTTTGTTCACGTGTCTTATAATTAGCTTCTAAGTATTCGTTAGTATAAATAAAATTAACATTAAATACTTTATTCAGCATGCAAATAAAATTTTTATCATACTCTTCACCTTTTAGTAAGTTATATAATCTGAACTCTCGTTCGTATATGGTTGAGTTTTCAGTGAGGCCGAGCGGAACCCGACATATTTCTTGGACACCTGAGTAGGGTATCTCGTATGTAGTTTGGTGTAATTCTACCAGCAGGCATAAACATCTATCCTGAGACACTATTCTGATTTCTTCCAAAATTCTTGTCTTTCCTTGTCCTGACTCCCCCATGTAAACTAGAACATTCTTAGTATCCGGAGTTCTTTGAGAAAAAGCTCTGAGAATCAATTTCTCAAATGCATTTATTTCTTTCTCTCTCCCTAAAAGAGGAAAATTAGTATACGTCTTTGAAAGTTGGTCGTCTTCCTTATCCTGTCCTAAATATTTATAAATAGGACCTACATTACTGATACCTTTTAGATATTTAGGTTCCTGCAGAATAAAATCTTTATAATCTATACGAGAGTGTAAAAAAGTTTCGCGATCGCAAACTATCATATTCTGATAAGCGACCATCAACCTCGCAGCCATGTTTACTTTCAGCCCGATAACAGTGAACTCCCTCCGGACAGGATGGCCTACGACCCCGCAGTATACGGTACCCGAAGTCACTCCAATACTAACCGATATGTCATCAGAATATTCCTCCAAGTCTTGCTTTATCTCTTTAGCACACTTGAGAGCAGTTTTTTCTGTAACAGCTCCTTTGTAATACCTCAATCCGAATATAACTAAAAACATTAAGTCCTTATCAAATAAAGAGAACTTGTTGACAGCTCCTTCCATCCTATCCACTACTTTAGATATTGTTAAATAACAATCTTCTATTATCTTTAACAATTCGGGAGTCTCGGTGTCCGGGTTAGTTATAATATTTATGAAAATAATAACAACATTCCTCATCTCCGTCATTTGCTCTACTTTACCCGTTATTTCGATAGCTTTGTTCACGGCACTCATCATAAATAATTTAATAAAATCAGCGTCTTTTGTAGTGATGTTTCTCAAAGTAGGTCGTAACGATAATAAATAATTCATACCGCCTTCCTGCTTGAACTGAGAAACATCTAACGAGTATTTCCGACCTGAGAGCCTCCAAACCTCGTCCGGTATCAATATTTCGAATTTGTATCTTTTTTTCATAGATGTGCTTACCAAAGCTTTGGTGACGACAGTTTGTCCAGCTCCTGTGTATTTTTCTATTTTCTTCAAATCCATAATTCCCGAGCCTAGTACTATGAAATCCTTTTTGTTAGAGTCCCCTACCATCAAGTAATTGACTTCTCCCGCAGTAATAGTCAATTTCACCCTGAGGGTATTTACCTGAGTTACGTATTCACCGATCCTCTCTTGTATATAAACAGCACAGTCGCAAGCTCTACAAGCAGCCGCGACACTGCCTTCCCTCCCTTCTAAATGCCATAGAGCTAATATAGCATCACCAGAATAATTAACTACATCGCCCTTATACTCGTAGACGACTTTTACCATCTCTCCCATGTAGATATTGATAATTTCCGTTATCTGAGAAGATGCTCTAATACTGTTTTTAGAATACTTATCACACAGCTCCGTGAACCCAGAAACATCGGCCATCATAAGAACAGCGATGAAAGAATGCATCTTCTTGTCTAAGTTATCTATAACCAGGTCAGGCACTAGTGAACCCAGAATCATAATTTTCTCATCTCGTCTCGTCTGTTCTCTTTCCTCCGATATTCTTTTCTTATCTTCTTCACTTTCATACTTAGCCAGCTCCATACTTAATCGTGCACTCCAATCTTTATCCATTCTTTTGTTCAGAATAAATAAACTGAAACCGTGAATAGTAAATAATATCAATTCCAGACTCAATTAAAGCTAGTGATAAAGGTTATAAAGTTATAAGATCATTAATACGGGTCTATGCTAGATCAAGTGATATGGCACTAAACTAATTCTAATTCTAATAGTTACTATAATAATTCAATAATGTATTGTAGTCTTAATTTTTGGTTGGCATCAATTAAAATTTAACATAATATTTAAAAGAAAAACATTTTATACGTAGATAAAATAATATATGCTACAATGCAGCAATGAAAAACATTGTTCACTCATTCTAGCAATTTTCTTGGTCCATCTCAGCAAGCAATTCGTCTTTTGCCTCCCTCGTTTTCACTTCGTCAGTCAAATGGATCATTTACAAGCTTTGGCTTGCGACTCAACCGGTAATTCCCATAACCTATTCTCGCCTTCGGCTCAGGGGTAAAGATTTATAAAACTCGTCTGCTCTATTCCATTTTGCTTCCTTTTAGCATTACATATATATACTAATACAAAAAAAGTAAATAAGAAATATCAAATTAAATCATGAAAAGGATTACAAGCCTAGGTGACATTTGAGAATCTGAAGTGTTGATAATGCTTGAAATTTTGACGCAGGAATAAGGTTCACTTGAACATAAGTCAAGTTCTAGTTATTATCTATATAGGTAAATAGATATTACCTAGAAACAGGTAAAATCTTCTAATATAGTGTAGTGTAGTCCTAGGCCAGCGTTCAGTAGTCTTGCTGATTAATTCTTTGTGATAACATACACCCGAAGAAACAAGTTTTAGCAAGTATAGAATTATGTTTTAGTTAAATTGACAGAATTTAAAGAAAAATAAGATAATCATGTCATTTCAATTCTAAATGTTTTTTTAACCGAACTTTCAGAGCAAATTTTACTTTTCATTTCTAAATCAATGTTAATATCATTAACGATTTTGAACTAACTTTCTGGACTTTAGGATAGCACAAAACTACTTTTGGACTTTAGGATAGCACAACACTTTCTGGACTTTAGGATAGCACAAAACTAACTTTCTGGACTAAGGATATCACAAAACTAACTTTCTGGACTTTAGGATAGCACAAAAAAGACGTAAAGATTGATTTCTGTACTAAGTTTCAACTCTCTAGCTAAAATACAGTGGGAGCTACGATGATAACAGACACACACACAGACAACTTTGTAAAAACCACTGAGGATGTCTTAAAAACACCTGAACGGATAATTCGCATGAGATTCCGGTTTCGGATATTTTGCAAACGCAATACTTTTCATTATACATACGGTGTAAAAGAAAAAAAAGTACGAATTCATTGTTGGAGTTGACCTTATATCATTATGTTCGTTTTCTTATCTCATTTTTATTTAAATCGAGTACGGGGTACCTATATAAACTAGTAATATGACAAACTGATATAGGACAACGGAAAATGTGGCGGCGAAGCGGCACCTAGCGCCACCTACGGCGCAGCGTGCCTACGCCACGCTGCGCACAAGAAGCCTATGGCCTCTTGTTTATTTTTCCTCAAAAATGTTCTATATACCGCAAGGAAGATATTGTGTTGGCACTAAACACGCGAAACGGGGTTTGATACTAAATTATCCGTTAGGTACTTTTAAGACTTCCTGATTAGCTTTTACCAAATTTTTAATCAATAAGTGGGTCTTTTATCATTGCATCACTATTTACCCAATAGGTGAATCAGTCTACCAGCATTCATTTTGATAAAGGTCGCTATGTAAAAAAAATTGACTGTTCAATTTTGAAACAATGACAGCCTATAAATTTTCGTACAAATTTTTTTACGATTTTTGTACAAAGTTTCAACTAAGCATAAATATACTAAGAGCTACGATGACAACAGACTTACACACAAACAGACAAACAACTTTAAGAAACTACTCAGGGGACTTAAAAACACCTGAAACGGATAATTCTGGTCTCCTCCCGGTTTCAGATTTTTTTGCAAACACAATACTTTTCCTATATACCTACGGTATAAATCAGGAGAAGTAAAAACGTGATTTGTGTCCATTTGTAAAATTTAACTACAGTCTATCGTTTAGTTTAAAAATCTTGACAGGTCAGTTTTAGACACCACACTGATTCTTAAGAGAAAAAATCCCTGCAAAAAGGGAGTGGGAAAAAACTATGTAAACAAATCAGGTTATTTTACCCGTATTTTCTTTACAATGTTTTTTTACAATTCTTTTGTGTACTTTTATTTTAAAATATTATTTTAAGATTAATTCGAAAGTAGTTTTCAAAACTATGTAATCAAAGAAGAACCACAAACAAGTGAACGATGCCGGGAAGAAGGTTTTTTCCCTACTGCGGTTATTGTGGTAGGGATTTTTTTTTCTCTTTTTAAGTGAGAGGTTGGCAGCGGCTTCTCTGATTGGTCAATCCCTAAAATACTTATGACCTTGGGGATTTTTAAACTAAACGATAGACTGTAGTTATATTTGTTAACCATGTATAGTAATATTAATATTATTAGTTCGTCACCATTGTATATAATTTATTTATTTAAAGACACTGGATGGGACTGAAATAACTACTTCTTACTTCTTTAAATAACTATATTTCGCCTGACCCCAGGCATACTCATGTCTACAAACCTAAAATACAAATGATTAATTCATGGACGCTTATTGAACGACGTAAGTGAGTTTTTACATTACAGAAGATTGGGACGGCGCGTATGTTTGTTTGTATGTTTGTATGTTTGTGTGTTTGTGTGTTTGTTTGTACGTGTCACGATAACTGCCGTAAAAATTGACCGATTTGATAAAATTTTGTATACTGGTAAAACTAACTATGTGTCAGAGCTGTATAGTTTTTGGTAATATTCCGAAAAATATTTTCAAAATGGCGGCCATTATTGCGGACCGGATAAAAAAAAATTTTGAGCGAAAAATGCATGTTGCATATCGTTTTAAAGCTCTTAAAGAGTAGAAAAAGTAAATATATGTCTCATGGTCAACATTTTAAATTTTTTTGAATAAATTTTAAAAATGGCGGCTAAAATGATGAACTCAAAAAATTTAAAATTAAAGGGATAACTCGAGTAATATATCGTTGTAAAGCTCTTGATTAGTAGAACAAAAAATGATATATACTAAATTCCGAAAAATTCAACATGGCGGCCATAATTTAATATATAAATAGTTTTACTAATTTATAAGATTTAATAAAGATAAAGATCTATTGTAATATACTTTAGATACTTTTATACAAATTAAATTAACTATATGTCAGAGCTGTACAGTTTTTGGTAATATCCGAATTGTTTTCAAATGGCGGCCAATATGGCGGACCGGATGAAAAAATTTTTGAGCGACGAAATCGTGTTGTATATCGTTTTAAAGCTCTTAAAGAGTAGAAAAAGAAAATATATCGTTGTATTATGATAAATATACGCAATCTAGCGAGCGAAGCGAGCCTTTCCATTAAATGTATTATTGTAATATAGCACTCTAGCGAGCCAAGCGAGCCTTTATACTTATATTATTATAATATAGCAATCTAGCGAGCGAAGCGAGCCTTTTTTACTATGTATTATTAAATATAGCAATCTAGCAGCGAAGCGAGCCTTTTTACTATGCATTATTATAACATGTACACTCTAGCGAGCGAAGCGAGCCTTTTTTGCTATGCATTAATATAATCTACGCAATCAAGCGAGCGAAGCGAGCCTTTATTATTATTATAAATATACGCATCTAGCGAGCGAAGCGAGCCTTTTTATTATGTATATGATAATATAAGATTCTAGCGAGCGAAGCGAGCCTTTTTTACTATGTATTATTTAAGTAATCATTCTAGGAGCGAAGCGAGCCTTTTTTTACTATTTATATTTTTAATATAAGCATTAAGCGAGCGAGCGAGCCTTTTTTTACTTTATGGTATTTATTATAATATAAGCAACTTCTGCGAAGTGAGCCTTTTTATTAGGTATTATTTTAAATATAAGCATTCTAGCGAGCGAAGCAGCCTTTATTTTCACCATGTATTTTTATAAATATAAGCAATCTAGCGAGCGAAGCGAGCCTTTTTTAACTTTGATTATTATAAATATAAGCAATCTAGCGGAAGCGAATCGAGCCTTTTTTTATAGTATTATGATGAATATACGTATGTAGCGAGCGAAGCGAGCTTATACTATGTAAAATGTTAAAGATACATTAACTAGCGAGCGAAGCGAGCCTTTTTGACTTTATACTTTTAATAGTATTGCGTCCGATGTTTTAATAGACTATATCTCGCTTGCTTTCAATAATAATTTTATTTGAATATTCTTTGACGTGAGTTCTTGATGCAAACGCATTACTAGTTATAATATCACAATTAAAATAATTATAAGAGGCTAAAATAAATAAATAAATAAAGTACTTACAAAATAAATCATTTAAAATAATGTTAGGATAATCTAACTTAGTCTAAAAATCCTACTTCTACACATAATTCTCAAACCTAAAAAGAAATAAAAATTCTCAGTGAATATAAATTATACCTAATCTCAGAATCTCAGTACGACAGTTTACAAATAAAATGAAATTTAACTTAATATATGGTAATAATCCCAGTGCATAATAATAATATAAGAATAAGTACAAAATTAATTTCCAAACCGGGGTTAATTAAAACAACTAATAAACCATAAACAAGCAAGCTAACTAATTGGAAAGCAAAACCTTACTGAAAACTAATTATAACCTGGTGGAGTATACATTATGTTAATAATTAATACTTATGTGTGAAACTGAATCAAATGAAGGGGCAAATTTTTTTACATCATGCTAAAACGTTAATACATATAAGTAATGCGGGTTTTTAGTATCTTAACTATGATAGGGCGTATACATTTTTTACATATTAAGTTAACAAGAACCATAGTACCAATAAATAATTTCAAGACTAAATAGTTGAAATTGTTAAAACTTATATCTAAGAGTTAATGATAACAATAGTCAATTGGATTAATTTTACAATTTTTGAAGTATCGCTCCCATATAACTTATTAATATCTCTAGAGTCTTTCTTGAAGTTGATACTATTTGGTTCATTAGCAAAATATATTGCCTCTAAAATTAATATTTTTCTGTGGTTGTTTTCACTATCGATAATTTTAGTATCCTTTAATTAAATTCATGATTTAAGTTGCTACAATGATTGCTAGCGCTGTTTTTTTGTTTTTGGCTCCATGTCACTACTATGTTGTCCTTCCTGTTGTTCCAAGTTTGTCTGGATTCACCTACATATTGTGCTGGACAATCCTTACAAGGAACTTTGTATACAAAGCCCATATTATCCTCTTTGCTGATTTTATCTTTAGAGGTGTATAAAATTTTGGTCCTATTTTTTATAGACTTATTCCAAATGTATTTCTGTACAGTCATATTTTTTGAATGTGGAATTAATTGTTTCTGAGAGTCCTTTAATATATAATAAGCTGGAGTAAATAATTCTATTGCTATTGTTGTTGCTCGGAGGTGTTTGTTGATTTATTAGAGGTTGCGGATTCATAGTCTTGTACCATAGATGTTTAATACATTTTAGAGGGTAGAAATTATCCAGAAGTTTTGTATAGACTACTGTTTTAATTTTTGGTAGATATTGAGGATCTGAGAGATGAATAGCTCTTTTGATAAGGTTGTGAGCCGTGTTCTTAATTTGACTAGGGATGGTTTAGATTTGTAGTTAAGAATATATTTCCTATTACTTCCTTATTGGCCCACATAGTCTTTAGTTCATCATTAGATTCTTTAATCACCATGATATGTAAGAATGTGATTTTATTATCTTGTTCCATCTCTACCGTAAACTCAAAGTTGTTATAGAATCTGTTCAATTCGTTCTTAAGTAGCTCTACGTGCCTTGTCTTCATTACCAAAAAAAGGTCATCAATGTATTTAAAAACATATCTAGTATCTAATGTATTTCAGTCCCATCCCGTGTCTTTAAATAAATTAAAAACATGTATAGTATGTTGTACATGAGTGCAACATTGCAGTCAGAAAAGAAAACTGCATTAAATTTTGTAATTTTTTATTTTAGTAATTATTTTAGTAAACGAAAGGAGTCGGCACATTACAATGTACAACAAGGTTGATTTCCGTACCAAGTTTCATTTCGATCCGAGAAAGCGTTCAAATGTTATTGTATCTCATAGAAACAAACATCTAGCAACAAATCTCGTCAAATACACACATGCATTTATACATACATAAATACCAATATATATATATATA